>JAPYYZ010001515.1:0-15075 GCA_030522705.1 Eretmocerus eremicus | reverse complement strand
TGCTCACATAACTCATTGATGTGACATCAATGTGACATCAAGCATTCAATTACTATGTGACTAAGATATCGTCCAAAGTAAATTGAAGCGATTATAATTTGTGCTGAAACATGAGCCGCGCACGATTATTTCGAATACGCAGCTCCATGCTTGCACTCAAAACCAAAACAAACGGAACGACCTCACCGGTGTTTACACGCTGCAAAGCCGTCTTCTTGGTTTTGCAACCGTGTGCGTGTGTTGATGAGTGGCGTGATGTAGAGCTGTGCTGTGACGTAACATTGGCGATGATGCGACTAGCCATAGATCGTTGAAATGTAGTCGCTAACCGGGACGCGAAGCCGACCTTGGCGAAACCGTACTGCAGGCAATGCCTTCGACGACGACGACGACGTGACTGCGTCACGATGTAGACGTCTACGCAGTACGCCGAAACTCAGCGGACGATGTCTCGCAATGCCCACCTGACGCACGATGCAGCTGTAACTGCTGCATGCACGATGCGCCGCGAACGTACCATCAGCTACATCACCTGAAAACACACGTGAATAAATGATTTTATACACACGCAACACACATTTCAGTCTTTGCTCCAATAGAGCACGAGGGCCAAGACTGGAGAAGCACAAAATGACGATCGAACGTGTCGTTGACGCCGGCTTGCTCCAAAATCTCAGCGCACCCCGCCGTAATGCCTCAATTGCACGGAGCGCATCACTGATTGTTCCTCCTATTGCGACGACTTCGCACGGAGGAGCACGACTCGGCGAGCACACCACTATTTTTCACTGGACTCTTGCACGCGCACATCGCCATAGGAGGAGATAGTCGTTTGCTGCAACCACGTTGAGTCGGCCGAGGCGACGACTACCACTGCTCCAACTCGACGCCACTGCTCTCCGATGCTCGAAGGACCATATGTTTGTGGAATACGCTGATGGCGTAGAATGGCGGAGATGTGCAAGGTCGTGAAATGATGAACGGGATGATTCCTTTGATGAATCCCATATATTGTCCTCTGAGTGAATGATAGTACAGAGGAGCGGTGTGCTATGTGCCGCTCAAGTGTGCTGCTGCTACTGCTGCCGGAGAGCTCGAGAGCGAGCGAGTTGCCGAGGAGCCACGTAGTGCGAGCCACGCGTTATGTATGAGTGTCGGCTTGAAGAGATGGATGTATTTTCAAACAGCTACCAACAGTCTTGACGTTGAAGGTCATAAGATTGTACTCAAGCCACTGGCCCCTGCTGGGGTTTGTTTTAAATTGCTGTAAGCGACTAGTCATCGACGCAGGAGATTGAAAGCCATGGAGCAATGCGAATTTCTGCAAATCGAGGGAAAATCGCGGTAATCCAGCGTTCCAACAGTAGGAGTTTGAGCCACAGATACCCATAGTGACGTGAGTCGGCTGCTTGCCCGCCTGCGTGGGGCAGCGGGCAGCGGGGGAAGCGCCGACCAATCACGTGCTGATTCTTAGATTTCCTTTCTCCCTCGCTCTCGAATGTCTCGATGTCAACGGCAGGCATACGGAACACGCAGTCTATTCTTTCTATGTCTATGGTTGTGACCCTGAGGAGTGACATAACCTCAGGTTTCCACGTCACAAATGGCAATCCTGCCAGGGTCAGGTAGCCCGTTCGGGTGAGCACCAGGGGGGCGGAAAGATAGGTTAGGAGATTCCCTTTCTGTTTCCATCAGCTATCGCGACCCGCATGGGTGGCGCCACCGGTCTGAATAGTGAGTTTCTCCGATTTTGACAGGAAAAATTCTGTTTTCGCTGTCATTTGGACAGCTCACCCCCAATCACGACCGACTTTGTTGCGCACGCCCCCAATAGGGTTCATCCACCCTCCGCTAGGGCTCTTTAGGGGAGAATAGGAAAATGAGAGTTTTTGCACCCAAGCGACCGATTGGGCTGAAAATGGAATCGCCAATAGAGCGTCACTAGCTCGATCGGTTGCACCGTCGGGAACTTTCGGGACATTGTTAGTTTCGGAGCAAGAGTGCTCCAGAGTACACAAGGTCCTCCGATTCCGACTGAATTTGGGGAGCAGGCAGGACAAATTTTGCTCGTCCATCTGAACGAATCAGACAGGTCGAGCAATTTTTGGATCGCGAGAGTTTGAGGTTAGAAAGATGAGGTATCTTATTTGTGATATCGAGATGTCAAAGGTTTTTCCTGATTAAGCACACCTTGGAACCACGAGAGATAATTTTATACCTCGACTCTAAGTTGGAAAATTCCCAATTCGAATTTTGGAGAATCGTCCTAAAAATTTTCGTAACTCCTTGGATTGCACCTTGTAGAGGTCATCTTGCACACCCTATTGGTGCTACTCCGGGATCCGTACCATTGTCCTAACTCGTGGAAATTCGAATTGAAAATTCCGAAAAATTTTCCGAAAGCTGTCCAGATTTTTCCCAATTTTGGGAGGGGAATCGAGTCGGATCCCAGCTGCGTGGTATTACAGGGAATGCCACAGGGTCTTCTCGTGTCGTTGAGGTAGAAATTTCCCGATTTCGATCTTCGAGCGCTTTCGTGGCTTTCCGAGGGGGAACGTCGCGGCGTAACGTTACGAGTCGTATCCTGTTGATTCGAAACCGAGCGTTGGCAAGTGAAGATACGGGACGTCCGTCGGGAATACCCGGCGGGCGCACGACTCTCAACCCCAGTCCCACTGTATTGATCTCTGCCGACCCTAAGAGGGGGACTACCACGCGGGAAGAATTGGGAGGGGGAATCCAGCGTACCCAGTATTTGTCGACATCCCTCAATCCTATTCCTCTGTTTGAATTTCCAATACCTTTCTTCCCTACAGGGTGTGGTGCGAGAATCGTACTGCTGGCCCTCGTTGATCAGAGTGAATACTCGACTACGTTGGCTAAGCACAGATCCCACGTCATCGAGACTAAGAACTTGATCACATTTGATTAGCGAGGGGTACTGAATAGGAAAGAGTAGAGATTCGTTGCGGTAGTAGTAAAAATGGCAGATCAACAAGGAAGCAGTCAGGGCAAAAATCCACTCAAGTTCCATATTCGCCGTGAGATGTTGGAGATCATAGCAAGAAATCCGCGATACGAGGCGATCGCGGCAGTGGTTTACAACACGCCGTATCTGGAGGTGTTGGAACGTATGGATCAAGAGGGCTTGAGCGTGGAGGGTACCCGAGCGTAAGTGATCAATCGACTGATTCGTTCGGAGATACTACTCATCAGCCCAAATGCACAGGTGCCGTGGGATTTCGCGATCGATTTTTGCCCCCGAGGCAATCCTTCACTGTCCCCAGCAGCCCTGAAATTGCTCGCGTCGAAGAGAAACCTGTCCATATAGGGTAACACGTCCGCGAGCAGCGATGAGGACGATCGACCGAGCGACATGAAGTCATGCATTGAGATCAAGCAAGTGGTCCGGTGGTCACCTCAACTTCGACTATGACCACACAATCGAACACGGCGGTGACAACCGGCACCACGGTTGTCGCCGCGACGACGAGGACTACTCAGTCGGCTACCGAGGTGACAATACTACGACCACTTGTACAGCAACGAGCACGATGACGAATATCGGGCCCATAGCTGCAGCTACGTTTGCCCCCTCTCTCGGGGACCTCAACGCGGTCACAGCGGCTAGGGCGCATCAAAACGTATGCCAACACCCATGGCTCGTAGCTTTGATACAGGCAGTAACGCATCGCACACATTCGTTATCCTCGGGGATGCCCTCGTCGGTTCCGAGCTCGGGAATCCCCATTTTTGTCGCGCAGTAAGCAAGAACCACGGCGACGATCCGCGAACTTAGGGAATCCGAGTCGGATGGGAATCGTCGTATGGTAGCTGGCCCGACGGGGATCCTTATGCCAAGGACATTCGTCCGCACCGCGAGAGATTGTCCAACCTTCGCGTTCCGTCACGAGAGCAACCCTTGTCGGGAACCCCTCACACGCATCGGGGTCGTAGAGAACAGGTGCGAACTCGCGACCCAGAGTCGCAGCCACCAGGAGACGGGAATCTGTTCCAGCGGGCACCGGTGGGGGTCTCGGAAGATGTTGCTCCCACCCCAGCGGCGTCTGAAAGGCATGCACGCCTCTCTCTAGGCTTCCGACCCCGATGGTATTCAGGCTCTTCGAGGAGCGACGAGTAGGAGCCTCAAGCCTCCAGCACGCGAGCTCACTCGAAGGGCCGTTCATCCAGATCCGCGAGGAATGGAGATAGGTCGGACAAGACAGTGCAGGTAATGGAGACTTTGACGAGCTGGAAGATTTCCCTCGACGGGAACCGACATTTCAAGAGGGAAAAACCGGAAGAATTCTTGGCGTCCAAAATGCTAAAGACTGCATGAATCTCCTCAAGCTCAACGACGAAGAAATCCTTGCCGCCATGCCGAGCGTGTTGACTGACCGGGTCAGGTCATGGTACCGAACCCATCGGCGAAACCTCTGGAGCTGGCGGCATATCAAGCAGGCCTTCAGGAACCAGTACGTGAGTCACTGGAACCACCAAGATTTGAAGAGGAGCTGTACAAGAGATCCTAGGCGAAGGGAGAGAAGATAGCTTAGTACCTCACCTGTATCAAGATGATTGTCGAGCACTTGAAGCATCCCTCGTCGGAGGCCGAAGTATTCCACATCGTGATACGCAACCTGATGCCAGAGCTCCGTAGATACTTGGAGACGGAAGAGGTAAAAGACTTGTCAGACGTAAAGTACTACGACAAGCAGTTTAAGAGGACGCAGGAGTGGGACGCGCGGTACGTGCCGCCTCCTACCCAAGAGAAATCGCGGATACCAAGGCCGGCGTACCACGGCTCCTAGCCTGCAGTTCCAGCGAAGAGAGAAGCGGCCACCGAAGCCGAAGGCCCGACCAATGACGTGGCGGCCCTGGCGCTGAGCTCCAAGGGGGAGATACCTCCCCCAACCGAGACTGGAGGGCAAGCCTCTAGTCGGGAGGACACGAGCTCGGTATCCTCTGACCGGGGAGAAGGAAAGGAGGGAGAGAAGAAGAAGGGTAATGCTCGGCCGACGTCTCCAACAGCGGAGACGGCGACCGGGACGGGGGCAGCTGCAAAGGCGGGCAAGCCTTACGCCCCTGCCCCGGTGCAGGTGCAGCCACCGCTCGCCTGCCCAAGGCTGGGGCAATGGCCACCTGCCTGGCCCGACCCACCTTATCCGTACTGGTCGTACGGAGGTGGCTCGCGGCCACCAAGAGGACGAGGCCTCACCCCCACGGAGGCCGCCCAGAGGAGGCAAGCGCGGATGAGTAGTAGCGCATGCTTCAACTGCAACCAGCCAGGGCACTTGGTGAAGTAATGCCCCTTACGCCAGTGTTTCGCATGCAAATAGTCGGGGCATGTGGCCAGCGAGTGTCCCCAGAAATCAGCCGAAAGTTATCAAGGCTGTGGGCAAGGTGAATATACAATCAAGACGTGTCCTGATTGTAAGTGGGCCCTTCGCCCGCCAGGAAACGGGTCGGCGAGAGGACAGAGCTGGACCTCGCTTGAGTCCTGCAGCCGAAAGATGGAGTGACTGACACGGAGACCACGCCAGTGTGGCGACTAGCCTCGGTCGGACCTGATCAATCCGTACCGGTGACTAGTTTGCCGCAGGGCACGGTGACTCCAAGAGAGTCACTCGTACGGGACGAAAAAGGCCATTCTCCAGGAGGAATCCCCGAGGTGAAGCCCGCAGCAAATGGCAGCGGCACGTCGACAATACCGAGGTGGTTCTTCGAAGAGATGAGCCCAGCCACGGGTGCCATTCGGAAGAAGAGTTGTGGAGAGAGACGCTGAATCGTCTCCTCCAGCCGAGCTGGTACCCGAGATCGACCCCGGCGATGGAGGAAATGAGTAGTCTTGAGTCGGCCCCGGCGATGTGAGAGATTCGCAACGTTGAGGGGACCCCCGCGATGGGTGAGATTTTCAAGAAGAATCGGGGCTGCCCTGAGATCGCATGCGGGCTGTGTGAGGCTAAAAAAGTATCACGTATGGAGGCCCTGATATCCAGTTTGAATATAGTGAAAGTCACCCTGAGGGCGCAGAAGGATGCGCCGCTGTGTGTGGCGTGTCTAGAGGAGTGCGAGGAAGAGGAAGTCTCTGGCGTGGCAAATTCGTCAACGTTTCTGACGGCCGGGGTCGAGAATACCCTCCCTCTCCCGCCGGATAATCCTGTGGTGGCAGGAGTAGCCGACTCACCATGGCTGGAGGAACGTCGATTGGGGGACGCCCCATACGATAGTGTCCAGGCTGAGGTGGAGTTGTGGACTCACGAGGACTTATTGAAGGGCCCCAAAGCTGAGACGACGCCGCGGAACTTTGTAGAAGTGGTCTTGGGAGGAAAATCGTTCTCGGCATTGTACGATCCCAGCGCTCAGGTCTCATTCGTAGGTCCGTCTGTCATTGAGTACTACGAGGAACGACTAACTCCCAGCAAGGCTTCATCGAAAGGTGCCGTGGGCGGCAATCAAACGAGAGTCCTTGGGTTGTTAGATATGACGATGGAGATAGATAGAGTCACTAGAATCAATGGGTCTCGACACGGGGGTAAAATTCGCTGATTGGTTCCGCCATATTCAGTGCAACCCATGAGAAATACATTGGAGGGGCCATGGTGGGGAGAGTCACGGAGACTCACACACCCTCGAGCCCGTGTGTGTGCTGCACTGGATATGGCGGCCCCGAGCTAGGTGTGTGTACCCAATTCTAGTGACCGTAGAGATAGATGACCATGCCCGCACTCTCGTTATGGATGCTGTACATGACAAACCCTACGATATGGTGTTGGGTATGGATTTCATGAAGGTCTGGAGATCAGATTCCAGGAACGCGGATCGCCAATGGCGAGTCCCGGGAGGCAGATACCGGAATTTTGTGAACAAACCTCGGGAGAAGACCGAGAACCGGATCCTCGCAGTGTGCACCGGTCTGGTACTCATCGAGGATGAAGAAAAAAGTAAGCTCGAGAAAATAGTACGAGACATGTCCGTGGTGGGGGGAGGTAGTGGATTGACCAATCGAACCCAACACACGATCCGGTTGACAGATGAAGTCTCCATACGACATCGTCTGCGCCGGTTGTCTCCCAAGATGTTGGGAATCGCCTACAGAGGAGTGAAGAAGATGGCTGAAGCAGAAGTTATTGAATCGTCGCCTAGCCCGTTCAACACCGCTCCCGTGCCGATTAAGAAGAGCGATGGGACGTACAGATTCTGTGTAGACTATAGAAATCTCAATGAGAAGACTGTGGAGGACGCGTACCCTCTATCCAATATGGACACCATCCTGGACAAGTTGCGGAATGCGGAATACATCAGCAAGATAGATCTGAAGTCAGCATATCATCAGATACCGATGGAGGGCCGAAGCAAGCAGTAGACGGCGTTCTCTGTCCCAGGGATGGGGGCCTGGCATTGGTTGCGCATGCCTTTCGGACTTTGCGATGCACCGACCACGTTCCAGCGGCTTGTGGACCGCTTGATAGGGCCGGAGCTGAAACCGTACGTTTTCTGCTATCTCGATGACATTATCATCGCGACAGGAACGTACGAGAAACACGTGAAGTATCTGGAGCAGGCATTGCGGCGTCTGCGCGAGGCAGGGCTCATGGTGGATCCTGACAAGTGCCAAATTTGCTGCAGCCAGGTGAACTATGTAGGATTCATCTTGGCTGCCGAGGGCCTCCACCCGGGGCCCGAGACGATGAGGCCGGTGCGAGAGTTTCCTCTGCCGGCCGATCTGCGTCAGCTGCGCTCATCCCTCGGAATGGCCGGCTGGTACTCGAGATTGATCAAAGACGGCGCAGAACTGAAAGTACCGCTCCTTAAATTGCTCCGCAAGGGCACGGAGTGGTACTGGGGTGAACAGCAGCGGCAGACGTTTGAGCGACTCGAAGAAGCGTTGGTTACGGCTCCCGTTCTCGCTAGACCGGATTTCTCCAAGGAATTTACGATCCAGTGTGATGCGAGCGGGACAGCGTTGGGAGCCGTTCTCACACAGGGAGGGGAGAATGGAGAGCATCCCATCGTATACACCAGTCGTAGCCTGATACCCGCTGGACAGAATTACTTCCCACCGGAGCGTGAATGCCTCGCGATGGTATGGTCGATGAAAGAGTTGCGTCCCTACGTAGAGGGATACCAGTTCACAGTGACCACAGACCACAGTGCTCTCAAGCGGCTACAAACACTGAAAGAGCCGACGAACCGGCTCGCTCGGTGGGCATTGGAGCTCCAGCAATGGGACTTTGAGTTGCTCTACTGTGCGGGGAGGATGCACAAACCGCCGGAGGCATTATCCCGCATCGATGAGCCGGTTGGTTTGGCTATCAATGCCGTGGAGGGAGAGGGAGCCACGGTGAGCTCACAAGAACCAGGCGAGCTGGATCTCGCATCGCTCGGGTCATGTGACGCGGAGCATTAGGGTGCGTCCATGGATGTCGTCTTGTGCGGCAACGATGTCGTGTCTCGTGGCTCAGGATGCAGCCAGAGAAGTTGCATCGCGCAGATGCCGGATGTGTAGGTAGAGATGCGTCGCTATGGGAGGTGCTCGCATGTGGGAGATTGGTTGTGAATAGTGTACATAGATTATGAGATATGGAAAGACGCAAATGGACAATTAGAGCCGATTCTAGTCAGTGTAAATAGGTGGCATGCTTGACATGGAATGAGGTGTAGTTGAGTGGAATACAGGGTTGGATAAATGGGCGGATAGCTGAAGGGGATAGACACTGGACCTATCATTGCCCGGCAGATCCACCCCTCCCTCTTACAGGTGTGCTCTACCCCGGACATAAATAACTGCTCCGCCCTCCGGATGCAGGGACTTGGGCCCCATTCCGATCCAGCCAATAAGTAAATGAGTTGTGACCCTGAGGAGTAACATAACCTCAGAATTCCACATCACACTCTCCCCCTGGTCCTCTTCCCCAGTGGTGGGACTCATTCGGTCTCTGTTGTTTTGGCTCTCTTGGCCGGAGTTCTGGACAAATTGAGCGAGTCTTGGCTGGGCTAAGAAGGCCGCCGCCGCCGCCGCGATTTTCTCGGCCACGTTCTCCAGAGCTGAGCTGAGCTTGTCCTTTAGCTCCGTAGCCTTCTTCCTGGCTCCTTCCAGCCCCTCACGTGAGGTCACTGCCCTCTCCACAAGCTCTTCCGTTGTTCTCTTGGCCGTGGCATGCTCTCCCACATCTTTGGTGATGCCGTCAAGTTGACCATCTTCTCAAGGAGCTCGTCTTTTCTTCTCTGGGCTTTGCTGTACTTAGACCATCCCATTTTGAGGTCAGCAGCTTCTATCCTGTTCAACCTTGGGGCACTAGGAGGTGCACCAAGGTTTGGCTGCTGCAAACCACTCACTCTTGCTTCGATTTGGTTGTCGTCATCGATAAAATCCACAATCGTTATCGTGCCTTGCTCTCCACACGATCTTGGTGTTTGGGCGGGATACCCAGGCGACAAGTACGTTGCAAAACCTTTCAAATTCATTGTTTTTCCTGCTATTATTCGATCTCCAACTCCCCCCTTACTCCCGCTTATTCGTTTGTGTTGGTGGTCACATCCATTCGCCCTATCCGGCACCGGCCCTCTGCTCCTGGATCCTCCCTCTTGCCGACTGAGCCTACAGTCCGGTGGCCTTGGTCATGCCAACGCCCGCATCCTACAGCATGGTCTCCCCGGTCACCAACCGGCACTGACTATAAAAGCGGGATTTGGGATATCCCCCCCACCGTTCTGTGGGACGAGCCTTTACTCGTGGTTAGCGAGAGTCCGACCTTTCCAAAAGTCCGGCGGCCCACGAACAAAAAACAAGTTTTAACGCGGTACTCACCAGAGTAAGCTCGGATCACCGCAATGAGAGGATCCCCTCCCAGGGTCAGTTATACAGGAAGCGCGAAAAGTATGCAGTGTGTGTGGTCTCAGTGTGCTGTGCAGCAGTCCCATCCCCGGGTCATCCCCAAGTGCGAATCACTGTGTAGTTCGGATGCGGACCCCGGGAAACGAATCCCCGCGGAGCACCCCCCCCCCCCCTGTATCGTTACCTCAGTGGGCGAAAGCTTGCGTCGGCAGGCCACCACGTCTCAACCTCATGGTTGTAACTCTCGGTGATTGTCGGCAGTGCGGGTACTCATTCCTGGGTCACCGCGTCTCACCTTCCCTCTCGTGAAGTCACCTTCGGGATGATCCATGGAATAGCACTGCTACGGGTGTGAAGTGTTTCTTGGATTGGTTGGTGTGCTTCTTAGTTCGAAGCCCCCTCACCACGGCAAGGTCATGCACACCGTAGAGGGGGCATCTATCCATTTCCTTTCTTTTTTCCTGCTTCTCTCCGAGTGGTTCAAAAAAGGGCAAATCCACAGACCGGATGACAGGGCGCCTGAGAAGCGTGGGGGAGCTACCGTCACTAGCCTCTCATGACGGAGTGAGCACAAGTGTCAGTTCGGGTGGCGTTACTCGCGCTGCATGGGTGGCTTAGTTCTTCTGGTCTTCCTCCTCGTTCTCTTCCCTCTTCTTCCTTCACGGTCCTTCATCTACTGCGTTGCGCCTCTTGCTCGGCGGTGCAGACGTCGTTCCCTCTCTTCTTAGCGAGTGATCGCCGTTTTGATGTATTGGGCGACGTTTTTCCACGTTCCTCCGTCGCGAAGCATTGTTGGTCCTGGGCTCTCGAGGGTGAGCCGGAACCCGAGCCTCGTTTGCATATCCGCACGCTCCGTGCTGGTGTCAGTGCACTCGAACAGAGCATGCTCAGCGGCATCAATCTCTAAACTGCAGCTTTGGCACTCCGGTACACGCAGAATAGTAGGTGCGAGGTGGCGCCGCGCTCTCGTGGTGTGGGATTCCCCGCTGCTTGCATGTGTGTGAGCCGGGCGCCGCGGCGATTTTCTACGGGACTCGCGGGTCAGATTCGGACGCAGCCACCGGCTCGAGTTGCTTGCGCTCGCAGCGTTTCTGCTAGCGTTCCGCCTCTCTCCAACCGTTGCGAGACAGTTGACTCGTGAGCCCGCGCGCTAGTCAACTGTCAACTGCTTTATCTTGCCATCATATGACATCATTCCCGAGCCGTCATCACCGGTTGCATTGGTAGTCACAGTCATCTTCAGGAACAACTCATCTCACAACCGAAATCTCAAGCCCCTGCGGGACAACAACTTTATATATGAATTAGAGGGTTCAGATAAGCAGATGGTGTGGTGGCCGTGCTGGTTAAGGCACAGACAGTGAAGTTCTGCCGACCTGGGTTCAAATCCCACCTCGGGCAAGTTTTTTTTCACATATTCATTTTTACACTTTTTTCCACTACAAATCATACATGATAAATTCATACAAGAAACAACGGTGCTCAAAATCCGATTAATTCACAAAGTTTTTGCTGCACTTACAAGGACATAAGCTACTTGTATATGTTTTGGAGATGAAGATTCGGAGAAGAAATACTGGCTATGATTCTAACATGTGGTTCATATATTTAAGATGAATTCCTCAAGGATTATGAGTGTCATGCCTTGTGGAGGCAACGAATGACATGAACTTGGAAAACTCATTCTGATAATTTGAGAATTTCGGAAAAAAATCGATTCGGTACGGAAAAAATAATGAACATTTCGTCTCGATAATGTAGGAGTCTCTAAAATTTCGTGGAAACCCCAAAGTTCTTAAAAGTTTGGTATTACTGGGATCCGAACAGGTTTTAAAAAATATGTCATATACTTGTGAGTTCAATAGCAAAAACTTTGTGAATTGATCGGATTTTGAGCACCGTTGTTTCTTGTATGAATTCATCATGTATAATATGTAGTGGGAAAAAGTGTAAAAATGAGCATAAGAAAAGAAAAACTTGCCCGAAGTGGGATTTGAACCCGGGTCGGCAGAAGTTTACTGTCTGTGCCTTAGCCAGCACGGCCACCACGCCATCTACCTATCTGAACCCTCAAATTCATATATGAAGTTGTTGTCCCGCAGGGGCTTGAGATTTCGGTTGTAAGATGAGTTGTTCTTGATGATTACTGCGACTACCAATGCAACCGGTGATGACGGCTCGGAAATGATGTCATATGATGCCAAGATGGAACAGTTGACAGTTGACTCGCGCGCGGGCTTGCGAGTCAGCTGTCTAGCAACGGTTGGGGAGAGGCGGAACGCTAGCAGAAACGCCGCGAGCGCAAGCAACTCAAGCCAGCGGCCGCGTCCGAATTGGACCCGCGAGGCCCGCAGAAAATCGCCACGGCGCCCGGCTCACACACACGCAAGCAGCGGGGAATCTCTTACCACGAGAGCGCCTCGTCACCTCGCGCCAACTATTCTGCGCGTAATGCTCTCTTCCTGAACTTGGTGAGGTAGGGGCCAAAACAGCCATGACCACTCAGTGCCTGTGTGAGCCAGTAGTTCAGCTCTCCGTGGCCACGATCGATCCATCGCTCGAAATGCAGGATCAGTTGAGTGGTCCCATTCCGCTTGCCATTTGGCCAAGGTCCCGGATCTTCCAGCCTTGCGGAAGGGCAGCCCAGCGAGGGGGGTTTATATCCACTTCTTCGGCTTTGAGTGTCTCTTGCCTCTTTCAGATCTCCACCCGCTCATTCACCAGCGAGCTGATGGGCGATGTTCCTACCAGGACGCATGTAGCGTCAGCCAAAACGGTGCAGTAAGCGCGGACCATCTGAAGCGATGTTCGGCGCTGAATTGGTCCATGACCTTGGTTCTCTGCGTCGTTCCCACTACACTACACCATACAGGTGCACCGTAGAGCTTGATGAACGTGCTTATGGTGTCCAAAAACGCCATTTGGCTCGGCATGGGCCCTCCTATTCTTGGCATCAGCCGCTGGAGGGCATATCCTACTCTCTCTGCCTTGAGTGCGGCTTCCCTGATGTGCGCCTACAAGGCGCACCTACAAGGTCCAGTTGTCGTCAAACCACCCACCGAGACACTTGACTTCCCTCTTGAGTGAGATCACATGACCGTTGATAGTGAAAACTGGGGTCTCGTAGCTTCTTCGCTCCGTAACAAGCAGCCCCTTGCAATTGAGTTTAGCGAGTTCCAGGTAGTGTTCTGGGAACCACTCACCGATCCGGTCCAAAGCATCATTCGCAATGAGTTCTACCTCCCACGCAGTTGGAGCAACAACGACGAGTACGGCGTCGTCTGCGAAGCCCACGAGTTCAGCTCCGCGTGGTGAATCCATGTTCAGGAAGTCGTCGTCCTGGGTATTCCACTCGAACGGCCCAGATACGGATCCCTGTTGAATCCTTGACGTTAACTCCAGCGTTGTTCTGCCTTCATCGGTGTCGAAGACTAAGACCCGATCTTGGACGTCGTCACTCACCACAGCAAGTAGGTAGACTGGAACTCTGCCCACTAGCGACTGATAGATGCATTCCCAGCTTGCGGAATCCAAGGCGTTCTCCACATCGAGCGCGATGATTGCGCAGAATCCTTCAGGTTTCGGTTCGAGCCCCAGTGCCCTTTCGACCCTGTCTTGCACGATCTCGATCGCGTGCAGCATGTTGCGTCCTTTTCAAAACCCAAACTGCATCGGTGATAGCCCGCCGCTCTGCTCGTAGGCTTCCTTGAGAGAGAAACGGTCATGAGTTGGCCTTCTGAGCCCACGAATACGGCTCAGAACATTTCCATCATGCCGGCACAAGGCGCAGACTCGACAGGAGCATCGGCAAGGACGCCTTGACTAGGTAAGGCTGCCGGTAAGTCACGAGGGAGTGGTAGTTCTTTCAAAGCGGGGTTTCTCAATATTCACTCATTTCGAGATAAAATTGAGCAAATTTGCCAGCTCGCCACTCAAGATCCCTCCTTACATCTATTTGGGGTGGCTGAGTCGTGGCTGGATGAGTTTGTGGATGACAGTCTCGTTCAGAAACCTGGATTTTCACTGCTTTGGCAGGATCGTAACAAGAGTGGTAGTGGGGTTACCCTGTATGTACGCAATGATTCTGGAGTGGAGAAATTAGCTTCATCTGACACGTCCGGCCCAGGGAAACCTGGTGTACCCGAATTTCTATTCTGTAGCGTACAGCAGGGTAGCTCTCCTCCAATATTAGCAGCAGTTATTTATAGACCTCCTGTTATCGCCATGCAGGAGGATGATGGGCTGTTCGGCTGATTACGCCGACTGTGTGGTGGTTTCAGTCATAAAGTAGTAAAAGGAGATCTGAATGCAGACTCGTTCGACACAGCTCATCCTGACACCAAGACCTTGACTGCACTGACGGAAGAACTGTCCTTACAAATTGTGCAGCATGACGCGACTCACCAACTCAACCCCAATGTGTATCACACATGGATTGATCATATTTATACGGATGAGAATAACACCATAACTGACTTTTATAACAGGTTACTGCCCGGTTCTGGCAAGCACTCGGTTATTGACGTCACGATCAACGTATTTATCCCTGCTCCGCCGAAAAGCTCCTCCACATACGGGGATTTTCGCAACATCTCTCCGGAGCAGCTGAATGACAGTTTGCTACGCTGTGACTGGACAGCCCTGGGAGATGCTGAAACCAGTTTGGAAGGCGCTATTGACTGTCTCAATGAAAATCTAAAGCATGTTTTGGATGAATTAGCGCCTGAAAAAACGGTTCGACCCCGTAAAGGCGATGCTCCTTGGATTGGTCCCTAGTTGGGAGCTCTCATGAAGAAGCGAGACGCGGCACGTAGGCGCTGGGAGCGAAACCAACGCAATCAGCGCCGGTGTTCCGAGCTTCGAAATGAGGACTTTCAACTCAGCGAAGAGGTCGACGTGCGCTTAGAGCAGGAGCGTCATTCTTCCCTCCAAAGTCATCTTTCAGACGCTCTAGACCAAAATAAGAACATATAGAAGGAAATGCGCAGCCTCGGTCTCTTGCCCGAGAGCAAAGAGACGGAACTCCACGGTTTCACCCCGGACGGGCTGAATGCTCACTTCGCGGGGGTTTCTGTCTCGCCTCACGGGAATATTGAAGAGGCAATGGACGAAATTAATAAGGACTCAGAGGAGGGCTCCAAGTTCAAGCCTACGAATTTTCACAAAGTCGTCCTTGCCATCAAACATTTTTCCTCGCAGGCCCATGGAGCAGACGGGATCCCCCGGGATGTGGTCGC
>JAPYYZ010001514.1:15412-27762 GCA_030522705.1 Eretmocerus eremicus | reverse complement strand
CTCACTTATTAATAAGTGGCACATCACTTATTCGTAAGTGATGTCATCAGTCACTTATGCAATAAGTGGACTTCTCACTTATTCATTTTTAGAGAGATAGCTTGCATCTCACCGTTATTTTTCTGATTGAGAAACTTCAACCTCACTTGAATCGTGAAAGTAAATACAAGTAGTTTCATCGATGGATCCGACCAAATAGATTTTTACTTATCAGGGTAGAGTCTCACGAGTGAAATCACATGAGAAGTCTCGAAAAATAAGAAAAATTTGAGTTTCTACAACGTTTTCAATAGAAAAAGTCGCATGCCGAAACTGCGTCAACAAGAGCGCCAGTCAAGATTGGTCATACAGCAACTACATTTGTGCGAGCCCTTGCCAGCGTCGCGAGTCTCGGGGAGGGCCGAGAAGGACGTTCCTTACTGTGATACGCAGTCCGAGGTGGGAGTGGCGAGGGTGTGCCCTACATGCTTGTTCGCTCTCGTTCGAGACACTTACACATGCTTGCAGTCGGGTGTGAGCTTCGGCGAACATGATTCTTGACCCCCGCACACATTCAATGGGTGTAAGTGGCTCCCTGTCCACCGCTATTGCAGTGCATGCGGCTCGCTCGCTCGTGCCAACGCGCTCTTATATCAAAATTATGATCATAACCGCAACGAATAAACCGATCCACCTCGAGCTGAAATAAGTCATAGCGTTATATCATGCTCTCATTGATTTATTACCTCAGTCCCTTTGCTCGGAGAAAAATACTTTATCGAGGTGCTTTTCTTTTCTTTCAGAGTTGTGGTGGTAGTATGTCCTCGTACTTCCAGTAAGTATTTAATTGAGCGATGCCACGTTTCGAAGTATTTTTTCTTTCTTATAAGAAATTAAGAGTGGACAACATGCCCGATCAATTGAATTATGCGTCTGATCAACATTCGAATTGATGCCAGTTTTAGTGAAGATGTCAACGTTCTGATCTCTTGCAACCATAATAAAAGGACTTTGGTATTAGACTTTTCTGTAATATGAAGGGCTATACATCAATGGTGTTTGAGGAATATGAAGAATCGTGAAAATGGGTTTAGTTAATTCGATTTCCAAGTTTTATCGAATTCTTTTTTCTAACATTATCTTGGATTAGTATGAAAGGCAAGGGGTCGTCTATTGGTTACCCAAGGGATTTTAGGGGAAGGAGGGGAGGGGGGGAGGTAAACTGAAACAAGAAAAAATTTTTTATGCCAAAATTACGCAAAAATAGGGAACGAGGGACGATGAAGAGCGTTTTACGTATGAAAATAAGTCAACTTTTATCGCCTGCGTAATGATTGTAGACTTGGCGGATTCATCTCCGATAACTCCATAATAATGTCGTTTACAGAACTAGCAAGGGCGATACAGAATTCGGGTCATCAGTCTTCACCAAAATTCTTTCAGTCTCATATTACCTAGTAGATGAAGAATCCAAATCTAATGGACCCCTGGTCTGGAGATACGAACCAAAATTTCAGCGTTGCCCATGCAGACCTTTATTGAAAAGTTACGTTTATCGATATAAATGCAATGCTAAGATTATTGGTGGATTTGGGGCCTATTTGTCAGAGATACTTTGGATTTTCCATAATGTGAGTGGAACGAACCAGTAAAAAAAATTTTGGTGACTATTGGTGACCCCGATCCCTTGTCTCCCCTTACAGGTATTATTATATCTCGCGATCGACTCCGCGCGTTATTCTCATCGCATAACATTGAAGAATCGTATCGATGAACATGCATTTCTTGTTGTGACTAGACCAAAGCACAATCCTCGGCTGAGAGTGCAGTGCCGCGATGTGAGCGAAAAAAATTATCTTGTGTATGCCCATCAAAATGCCACTTGATGGGGACTCAGGTAAACCAACCCAAAACTCGGCCATTTTGTACTGTCCAATCTCACGTTTTGCATCAACAATCGTTGAAAATTGTCTGAGCTAAAGCCTGACTTTGATTAGTAGGAATCATTTGATGACAAATGGACATCTTGCGTTTTATCGACCCCCTAAAGTAGAGGTTCGGAAAATTAGAGCTTTAGAGGAATATTGTGCAATTTGAAAAAAAAGTTTGATCCCTCAAACCGAGAGTATTTACGGTAAGTTAGGGTCTCTAGTTTCCATTTTGAAGAAAAAAACTCACGTGCCCGAAGGAAACAATCCCAAAAGCGTTCAAGATGCACGGATCAGTGAAAGTGGTCAATCAGGGTATAATCCTAGTAATACCTCAATATACCTGATATAGCGCTGTAAGAAATTCATCGAGTTGTCTAACCACAATACGGCCATAATCTACCGCTTGTGGGCGTAAGACTTGCATATTTTGCAGAGAAACTAGGGTATACTGTACTGATGTAAGACAATGGTTAATTTCACGATGACTCTAACCGTCCGACATCATCAAAGTGTAACATCGACTCAACTTTTTCGTGTTGTGGCGCAAAGTATCCTCCACTTCGAAGCATGCACCTTTCGAAATTTCCACGAAGGTCGTGCAGACAAGAGAGGTGTGGAAGCCATTTCCGTTACCATCAATATCATTCCACGTGTTGCCCACATGAGACCTTGTTCTTCCTGTCTGTGAAGTGATTTTTCATAGAAAACGTAAACAGGCGCCAGACCTTCGAGACCACACGTGCCGATACAAGTTTCCAATAGATCTCGTCGGTTGATAATTGAACGGAAACAGAAAGGGAACAAACGGTCTGAAAGGATGTTGTAAACCTCGCAATCTTTTGATGACTCGAACCCATAGATTTACCTCTATGCTTGAGCCATTCTTTGTGAATGATTCATCCAGTATCGCCAACGGACTCTTAAAGACGTCGAAGCTGCTTTAGGTCAGATGGCGACCTGAATTATTTCGTTACCTCGCATTTATTATGAAAAATGCCGCTTTTTGATGGTTTGGCGGCGATGAGAGCATTTTGCTTCTCTGTTATCCAACATAAGGGCCATTTATTGGGACCGACCGGCTTCAACTATGATTCAGTTTCAGATCCGGTGAATCGAGAGAACAAAGTTCAAGGTAAAGAATTAAGTATACTTTGGGAGATTAATTAGCCTCATGTGAAACAAATATTTTTCTCAAATAGTTCTAGACTCACGAGGAGAGGGCGTCATCTTTGGGAAACGAATTCGGCTGAAACTTTGGGAATCGTCTCGGGAATCGTCTACTTTTAGCCCCAAAAGATGATATCTAAACGCTGCCCTTGCCAACGCCCCAGCGTTTTGCAGCTACAGCCTATGACATTAGCATTGCAAGTATGTCTGTAGATATCACTTTTTAACATGGGTCTATACGGACAACGTTATTGTTGAAGACTGTAGCTCAGAAACGCTCGAGCGTTGGCAAGAGCGGCTTTGGATATTGTCATTTGGTACCAAAAGTAGCCGATTCCCAAAGATGACGCCCTCTCCTTGCCAGTCCATATTTTTGAATCATGCAATCTCCGTACATACATATAAAAATGCTGGGAATAAAAAGATTTTCAAGAATATTATTCTCTACGTCGCGCATATGTCATGTACAAAATTACTCTCTTATTCCTTATTAATTCTGCGACGGTTTTAGCGAAATAACTCTTATTAGGATAAAAATTATGTATAATACACGGTTGAAGTGACTCTTCATACGCGAATGAGATCGGGCTGCCCGGTGCTTCTAGACGAAATTTGTTCTCGATTAGCGCAATACACGGACTGCCTCCGCGTCGAGCGCGACAGCAATTCAAGAGTTATCATCAAAGCACAGCGGCAGCTCTCGGTGTCGCTTCTGCGCGGCAACAGGTACGTATCCACATTTCGCAAAAGCTCGACACCCGCGAGGGGGCCAGATCACACCCCGGGGGCACGGCCGCAGCGCCTCGATTTGCGGCAAAGTGGCCGCATGACGAGTTTCGCACGAGACCGGGGCGGGCCGTTTAGCGAGCGGCGACGAGTCACCGACTGACCGGCTGACCACGACACATACGGCGACGCGCGGGTGGCATCGCTCTCAAAAGGCCCAGTCCGGGCCCCAAACGACCTGGCTCGCCACCACCACATCCTCATCGAGGCGTACATATATACACACATAGGACAGGGGCGACGACGCGCGCGAAGCAGCCCTCAAAGACCGCCCCGGAGGCCCGATCGCGTATCCAGCCGCGAGCGAGTGGCCGTCGACGATCGCCCGAAAACGAGGCGCGCGCTTTCCAAACCGAGAGCAATTAGTCGAGCGCGTTTGGGGATATATGCAACTCGTCGACTTTTGCGAAGAGGGTCGCGCCTCGTGACGACGACTGCATGCGGAGAAAAATAACTCGGCGTCGCTGGACGACGCGAGAGACACTGTGCGATAGAATGCAGGCGAGGGCGCGCACATAATGGGGCCCACGAAAAAGCGTGGCAAATGCCCCTGTCGACCCAAACGAATCCGTCAGGAGCCATGGGGGGCCTCGGCCGTATCCAGCCGCGCGAGACCCGAATACCATCTTTGACACCCTGGGCCCTGCATCGCGACACCGTCTTCGCGCCGGCCCTCGTCCAAGTATCAGCTCAGCTGTCGTCCCCGATGCGCCCCAAAGCGCCCACTATTTGCTTATACTGTACCTCGATCGGCCCATTCACTCGCGTCGAGTTACGCACGCGTGTTTATACGTGTATGGGTGGCGAATGCACGCACACCACAAGAGCGGGGACAGCTGGGAGCACGCGCGCATATCCGGACGTGCGGATGCGCTGCGGCGAGACGACTTCCTCGCTCTTTCTGGGCCATCGCGCAGTGGGAAAGCCAACTGCGATGCTCCCGTGGCAGACCTGTCATGTACAAGCGTAATGGATCTCAGTGCGAGCCTGCAGAGCTTGACGGAATGGCTCAATTTGTTCCTACTCAACAGATTTTGAGCAGCTCGGTTATTTGGCTTAAACTGCGACGATTCGCAGATAAAGTTCACGAATCATCGAATACCCCATCGAGATTGTTAGAGACATGAAAGGACTGTGAAGAATGAGTATAAGATTGATTATCTTTTTGTCAAATTAAACGAGAAATCACAAAAAGGAAAAGAATCTTCACATTGTAAACGCTTAATGGCTATATGTATACAGAATGCTGACTTCGGAAATACTACAAGGCAACCTAGCCATTTTTTCCAAGCGTTTGGAGAATGTTCCAAAAGATTTTGTAGGAATTACATAAAATTGGGCCAATACCACTAGATTGATATGTAACTTTCCAAAGCCAGCAATTCGAATACACATTTACATACATCGTCAGGATTCTAGACATTTTTATTTTTGGACAATCTGTACACAGTAGTGACACAATCATACGAAATTTCGACTTTCACTTTTCTCTCACAAATGATCAAAAATGCTATTTAATACATGGCCGTAGAAACTAGTTTTTGCATACAAAGTGATATGTCCCGGCCCGAGCCGAAGGCTAAAACAAGCTTTTGCGTGCATGTATTGAAATACATTTTAATACCAGAATGTATACCTTTCCGTACCCGTTACAATTTTCACACATTCAAATTTGTAATGTAATACGTGTTCTGTCCACAGTTTTAATTTCATTTACTTGCATTTGTCCATGGTCAGATCACCATTAGTTCAATATCACTCGTAATAGTATCCGGTTAAATTTTGATTGAATATACATGCAATCTATTATTACGCATTCTATCCCCCCAGAATCTTCAAATCCCTTTCGCATGTGCCACGGTCATATACACACGACCGTGGCATGTGCTCATTGCTTTCTTGCATCATAATCAATATGATTTCACGCGAACCTGTCGGGCAATTACGATTACATAACTGAATTCGTGATGTTAGAAATGTTGATGGGTTTCATATTTTTGAAATTGTACTGTTGAAAGTTTATAGAAAAGATGAGAGTAGGGGTGAAGATTTTTCAATTATCAAACGTGAAAACCGACATGGAAATGAAGAGAATGCATCACTTAGGTCGCAATGGGAGCGAGTTCTCTCGAAAATTCCAATCAAATAAAAGTACTTAAATTACGATTGATGCGACACGTGCGCGGGTCTAGGAGTCTCGGTTTCTGGATCACTCGAATTATTGGATTGATCTTCCAGTTTCAGATAGAATGTTACATTTTATTATAAGCGTGGCATTTGAATGCGATGTATCAAGCATGAGGCCTTTTTTCTCTCCTTCTCCAAATTTTTTGCATGGAGAAAGTTCAGTCTGATGCGTTCTAAGAAGTTGTATTTCAGATGACGGGCTTCCATTGGAAATGTTATTTGTCTCCGGGATCCGTTTAGAAAAAAGTCTTTGACAGATTCCATGGAAAAAGGAAGCCAACAACTTGTTCGAAAAGGCAAAGGTCCAAGTTCCAAAATACTGGGGCTGAGCAATCTCGGCTCGCAGGTGCCATCGAATACCCTACTCACTATGACGAAGGACCACGAGCAAGTGGAAGAGAGGGAGAGTAAGAGAGAGAGAGAGAGAGAGAGAAGAACGAGAAGAAAGAAAAGAAGAGAGAATGTGATTATACGAAAAAAGGAGGAGGAGACCACCACGTCTGATCTATCGTTCAGTTTCCCAAGTACTTTAGAAACCAAACAAATGATGCAGTGGCTTGTATTTATAGATCGAACGCATGGAAGAAACGTCACAGCTACGCGCCCCAAATAATTGACTTTTCATACCTGTTCCCATACACGTTCTTCCATTTGACCGCAAAGTTTTTTTTTATCGTGAATGGTTCCAAGATGCATAGCTTGACATTTGGTCGAGAAACAAACTTCCTTGAAAATGTGTTCGAAAGAAATATATGCTCTTGGCCATAATATTTAAATAATGGAATGAAAGTCTTTCCCCCACGATTAATGACCTTCATCAGTATATTATGCGTCATGATCTCGGTCATAATTCGATCCCATTTTGAGTGTATCACCATATTGTAAATGCAAGCGATTTCAAAACAATCGATCCAATATAACAGTACTCATTCTTTTAATCTTGTAATCCAGTACTGCAAAAAATTGGCACAACATAGGGTATTTCATTGTCCTTCGATCATTTTCTAACGACCAATAGTTTTATATGGTGGGAAACAATTTGAATGTATGCCCCTATTCGAGGGTTTTATTAACTAAATACCCCAAATAGGCCGAGTATGATGCGAAAGAAACTATCTTTCGGATCATACTCGGCCTACTTGGGGTATTTTCCTCGGCAGGATCGGTATCAATGGGTCATCAATTAAAAATTGCGCTTCCGCGGCTGTTGAACATGGACAAACGGATTGAAGGAAACGTGGTGATTTGTGCCATTGGAAGCAGAAGAAAGTTACGGATGAAGCTTGAAATCTTAATACTGCTTCTAGCTCACAATCATTACACGAAGGAATGTCAATTGAGTATAATCTCACCCCAACAAATCGAAATAGTACAAATCGACATGTGCGATCCTGAGTGCGAATTTCAACGAGATAATAGTACATTTTGATATAAGGGCGCAAAAGCTGGTTTTCGCGACTTATTACTATTTTTGGACGATCTGGGATTAAAAGTCAGAAATCCCCGTGAACACGCCACTTTCACACCATAGGGTGCTAAAAACGCTTTCGCTCAGGTTAACTTTTGCTTAAAAATTCTATGGATCATCAGTGACAAAAGCATAACAAATTCAAGGCTGCTAAATATTTGAAACATTTGTGGAACTTATAGCTGTAATGTGCTTTGGCCGAGACTGCGGCTCAAATTCGAGCGCAGCTTCCACACAGCTCAACGAAATATATAAGCATACTATCAGATCCATGATATGATTTTTCTGACTCGACGCTCGGATCCCTGTGAATAGAGAGAAAGAGAGGTGGGTCAATTTCCGACCCTCATCGCCAATGAACATTTTTTCATTCATACGTCCCCTCAACTAACGACCTTTCTCCAGAGTCACCCCAACTTCAGTATCGCCCGATCGAGCATAAGCGCAATGGCATGTTACCCTCATATCGTGATAGCAGCCCCTTACAGATCCTTATCAACGCAGAGTGTAAAACAAGTGAATGGCATTAGAGATTGACGAACGATGCACACACATCACGTGACAAGCGCCACAGGAAATCACTTTTGCTTAAATCAATGAGCTAGTATTGCGTGTAATCGTTCTCTTTTGGGGGGTTGTTTTGTGGGTTCTCTTTCCCCTCAGCTCGTGGAAACACGAGAACACTTCTGAGGTTGACAAGATATGCCCCTGTTCAGTTCCATCTCGGTTCACAATACGCTGATAGTCCATCTAGACAAGTGAATATAGATCGATCAATATTCATGCCTCAATAATTATACTGAATAATATTCATTCATTGAGTTCATGAGCCGCATCCCTCCACAAGACCCTCTGTGCAAAGCAACTTGTTACTTCTTACATAATTTCCTTGTATTTGGGGAGAACTTATCGAATCACAAGAATTCATTGGGCGAGTGAAACGTAGAATAGAATACAGTTTGATGGAACTCAGAAATTGTAACAATTAAATTCATGAATTAGAGATAACGAATCTTAGAATTTTTTCCACGAGCTCGTCATGAATTGCTTTCTTGAATGGAGTAGTTCATCTTTGTATCTTGCAAATGATTATGCGAATGTATGTATGTTATTCACCCTATGAGCTCCAAAAATTCGAAAACTTTTTAGTTGATCCACTTGAAATTTTAAGGTATCGTCTAACATAACCCAGCAATGAGGTCGTTTTACTTGGAAAATTCATATAATTATCTTCTTAACTACCTCTCTTCTGAGTTTTAACTCCTTTGAAACATCAAAGTTCCTTATCTAGATTTCAAAACAGGTGGTTTTTTGTTATTTTACATCAATTTTATTTTGAAGGATCGAAAAAGACCGCCTCTGAGGTAACGTATACGATTGATTCAAGCAGTAGGTTACTATTTCGAGACCTCCTTCGACCATGTGCCCTCATTCATCTATTTTGCTCAATATTTTTTTTACAATTCATACTTAATTATCTCAAAAAATGTTCCCAGGGAGTATTTGAATCCCACTGTTTGATCTGATAATAATTTTGCCCTGGGTCTCTTCCTAGGGCCCTTGGACCCACATTTTTATTTTGAATAATATAAATGATGTTTTGGAATATGTACAACTTTTCAGACGGCCAATTTTTCATGGCATATGGGAATAGATAAGACACAAAAATATGCACAGACGAAGATGCTGACATATGAAGTAACTTTTTGTGATTCTGTTTGAGAAAAAAATTGGATAAAATGGCATGATAAATAAACAAAAGATCTCGACGAAGAGTTAAAAGAAAGTCGTGGAGATTTGGACGAAGGGAATTTTTCATTTCCATTACTCCTTTCACTGATTTTTTCTATAACAATTATCTGAATCAACGCCTCTAACACATTTTCTTATTCTGTTCGATGAGATCTTTTGATTAATGCCCCTCTTTTCTCTCATAGATGTTTCGCATCCATTTTAGCGGGAGTACTCATGCGTTGGAACAATTTGATCTCATTTTAGTATTTTTTCTTTATTCTGGCGTAGAAAATTTCAGAAAAAAAGAGTATAAGGGTTGATTTGCATTTCATTTAACTCTTGCTTAAGTCAGAATCATACATGGGAACGTTTCATGCTACAAATCAATGAATTATCAGATGAGAAAAATTGTATTCTATTTTTAAGCTTTTCAAGGAAGCACCCTGCTGATTCATTTTTCAGCAGCGTATTTTATATGAATAGAGATGAAAGAAAGCTGAGAAAGATCAAGAAAACCAAAAAAGGAGAAAAAACGATTATGGAAAATTGGCTTACACAAATACAGAGCTCCTTTTTTAAGAAAGAATTAGTCAGAATATTGACAGCCCATTACTTGATGGAAAATTAAAAACTAAAACATATTGCAATGCCATATTATTCAATACTATTTGTATGATGAAATTTCAACACCGTACAGTTTCGCAACGCATAATCAACAATGAAATTTACTGTAAAAAGAAAATCTCAAAGTCAGATCACTGGGCTTACTGACTTTTTTACTCAAATTTTCCGTGGTCCGATTTGATCATATATCATCTCCATGAGAAATTTTCGAGAAATATGAAAAATCAAATACTCTGGAGCCAGAAGAGTGTTACTTACTTTCATTTCATACCCGGATTAGTCACGCGCGTACTTTTACATTCCTACGAGTATTTGCTTAGTTGTGCCACATCTGAATTTCAGCACAAATATGATCTGGTTTTAAGAATTTCTTTTTACAGTGTTGACTTCGATGGGTTATTCAATCATACTATCTCATACTTTTTCTAATGTACATATATTTGTATGATTCTCAAATTCTTTTTATGCCACAATTTCAATTACTCGACACAAATAGAATTTCTTAAGACTCTATTTAGATTTTTTTTGGAAAATACTTTAAAATAATCCCTTCCACGCGATCAAAATTCAGAAATCTCCAGGTTTCTGTAGAAATTACTCTCCATATTCTGGAGAATATCTTGTAACAATATAGAAGATTCATTGTACCGAGACACCTGTAGATTGAATACATTCCCCAACATCGAGAGTCGAGTCACGGTCGCGGTGGTGAGAATAACGCATACCTCGCGGAGGGCGCGTAATGAATATTCACGTTCATAAGTTGTGCAGAGGACACATTTGATGGGCTCGCAAATGAGGACGAATGAAGAATGGAGCCGGGTCGCGTATGACGAGGGATAAAAAGGATTCGGGCGAGCATGGACAAGAATTTAGCTCTGGAGTCTTTCTTTCGCGAGGCGAGCCAACACGAGACCGTAAATCACCAGGAGGGAAATCCTCCAGCAAAACCACTACCGGCTATAAAATTTTATGGTGTTTGGCCCTTTGAGTCGACCTGGGCGCGAGCTTCGCTGCCGCGACCTCACTCACTCTCTCGCGATTCTGAATCGTATATCTTGTGCGGAAGTGAAATCCTCGTGTGCCTCTCGTGCGCCCACCGCGAGAAATGCATGGACCGAGATCGACGTTGTCTCACGACTCGGTGCAGACATTTTCGGAGGCTGCGCTTGGCCTCCAGGCTTGAAGACGGTCGCTTTGCAGCGAGGAGAAAAATCGCGGAAAAGCTGGTCCATCCAGAGGGATCGAGCTGCTGCTGCCGCTGCATCAGCCAACGCGACTGACTTATTACCAGGCTCTGATTTACAACCCTCCACCAGAGAGTCATTTATACCTTCATTCACAATCGCGGTTACCTTCTGCACTCCGGGCGCAGCGTATACAAAAACGAGGACGCGCGCAAACCGTGCAGTCAGCGAGTCACTGTGCTCGTGTATTTCTTTGCAGCTCTTGGCTCGCCGTTTACGATCGATTCGTCTCTTGGACAGTGCGACAAACGTTTTTTGCGTCATTTTGGAGCTGCAGTTACGTATTTTCGTCGCGAGGCCGGAGCGAGGGCCGGAGAGCCCGATGCTGAGCCTGCATATGGCCCGACTATGGCCGAGCGATGAAAATGCGTGAAAAACGACTCGACGGCGACACGATGGACCAAGAGAGTCGCGCGGGGCATGCGGGCGCACGGCCAGCTTGTCGCGCCTAATTTACGATAGGGTTGATCGGTGCGGAAATTGTCCGCAGGCCCTCCGCGATCGGCAGTATTAGGTGCGCTTCGGCCGGTGGCTCGGGAGTTATACTGCCGTAAATAAAATCATCATTTCTGCTGTATACACTTGCTGGTCTCTCTCAGTTCATGAATATTTGCCCAGTGCGAATGACTTTGCGGTCTTCTGTTTGCTAAGAAAGCATCTTGATTCATGAACTAGCCAACGCGGTTACGTTGGCCTGCTCAATGCCCTCTCGTCCTCCCTGGGATCTCGCGTCTGGAAGAGTGTTTGAGTAATAAAGTGCTAATTGCGTGCAATATTGATTATTGACAGTTCTGGTTGCGTTTGAGATATCGCACAGTTTATTGGTAGACCCATGGAGTTGCGATCCCTATCTTCATACTTTTGAAGTCGCTGTCACTGGGAGCCACAACTGGGCGATGTAAAATTTGCAAATGAGCCCAATTTCATGAAGCAAGAAATCAAACGATAGATCTATGTGCTATAGATTTTAGAATTTTGGATTTTGAAAAGGTTCTTTCAATATGAAATGACTGATAGTTTCATTATTGAAATGACTCCATCGGTGGTACGGAATATTTTAATGATCCCTTGCAGAAAAATTCCTGGAAATATTCCCCACTAGGGTGTGTATATAAGCACAGTTGAACTTGTCGAAGGGGGATTTCAAGGAAACAGAATATTTGTTTTAGAGAAATAGATTGCCCCGAACTAAAATTCACGATTGTTATGGTGAGACAATATGCCAAT
>JAPYYZ010001514.1:0-15391 GCA_030522705.1 Eretmocerus eremicus | reverse complement strand
TTGGGTACAAGCAGAAGCGACGTTATTTCTTAAACAGTGTTCAGGATTTGAATCTCATGGGATTGCGCTTCTAAAATTTATAACAGCGCTGTGGCCCCCCAATTTGAGATTTTAGATAAACCACACAATATCTGATCGAATGATGTATAAATTATTAAAAATCGCATCGTATCTTTTGAATAGTTGGAGTATGCTAAAGAAGTCAACCTTTTACCAAAAATAGAGAAGTCAATTTCGTAAAAATGTCGCAATCTCTTACTAGATGGCAGTTTTCCGAAGACTATTAAATAGAAAAGAGTTTCCGATGATTTTATTAAATTATTGGCATCGCATATACGCAATGTTCCAGATAATTCTCAGAAAAATGTTTGTAATCAATGGAACTCATATTTTCCTCTGGCGAGATTTTGACTTTCCTGGTAATTTTTAGCTACATACACGTGTGACGGGAAATCTCGCGGGAAATGCCATTGCACTCTTGTGCAATCGCATTCCCGTCGGCCCGGTCGGCAACAGTCCACGCGATGCAGCTTCGAAAGGTGCGCATCGCGCGATCACGTTTTGCCGACCTTTGCACTTTTCGGTCTCGAGGCGCGAGGCGTCGAAGATGTATAAACCCTGACGCGCGCGCGGGTCGGGACGACCGCTCGACAATCTTTAGCACACACCTGTCTCACATCACATCAAGTCACGTCTCACCTATACTCACACACACACATTTTCTGAATATATATCCGAGTCCAAGATATCTCAGCCTGGTCATTTTTCGCCCTCGAGCCCTTCTCGCCCCGGCAAAACCCCGTAACACACGGTTAATCTCACTCAGAACAATTTTTCTAAAAATTAGAATTGTTCAATGAGCGCACAGGTGGTCAAATTCTTCAAATTTTGAGGAAAGAATTTTTCCGCCACATTCCAGGGCCAAGAGCTACTCAAAAATCGGTAAATATGGCGAAATGGGTTAGATTTACGTAATATACGTGCATTATACAGATGGATCAGCTGGGAACGATGATTCAAGTAAGAAAATGACTTTGGGAACATACAATACCAATGATTAGGATATTTTGGGCTCTCCTGTGGGGAGTTCCAGTTGTATAATCATATCTCATCTAACGTGGAGTTGAAAAACAGCAGACATGATGAATTTTCCAACGAAGTCAAATAATAAGAAAACAATCACCACGATTCTGGAAGAAAAGTTTCTGGCACTGATACCTGTTGAGAAAATTTTTTCCTCAGAATTCAAACAATTTATCCACCTCTATTCACACTCTGGAATGTGTTCTCATGATTTTTCGATTCCACAGCAAATAATCAAAAGAGAAAAGTGACAAACTCAGCTTACTTTTTCACTAAATGTTTGCCATCTTCCATTCAGTCGCGTAGAACATCAATTTCGACTACAAGAGCAGAAAGAGTATACACCGGAAAATGGTGCGTAAGCTTGTTTGGTTATTTTTTCTCTAGATTTCCGAGTCTTAAATCAGGGTTCAAAATGAGCAAAAAATTCCTGGATTCTGGGCGTTAATAGATTAAGGTGTCTGATCCAGAGTATGAATGTTCATCAGAATCTAGCTAAACAAGTTTGTTCCTTATAACTTCACGCGCTTGGAAAGATTGAAAACCTTCTCTTGCGCTGGAAGTCTGAATTTCCAGTGACCCTAACTAATTCATATTTGGATCCTATAAATAATTTATAAAATTCCCTGTGAGCTCTCTGAAATAGGGAAATCCAAGACGCGTGAAAAAATGAGCAAGGTACAATATGTCAATCGAATAATGAAGCTCACAGACAGTTTGTGTGACTCCATCGGTCCTTGAGATCACAAAATTCGAAGGATGACAGGAGGCAAAGATGGTATAGATAGAGAAACTCAGAAGAAGAGAGTGTGAGCAAGCGCGAGGCCAGGTAAGAGCGAGCATAACGATCTTCTCAGCCCGGTTGCTGCTTTTGCCTCGGCTTTTGCTGGTTGTTGTTCCCTTCTCACACACTTCTGGTCCCGGAGCCAGGAATACAAACTGTTTCTGGGAAGAGTCAGTCGTATATCTTTGGCCGCGACACAATGCCCACGCTCGAGTCACTCACCCACTCACCTATTGGCCCTCTCGCACATTTGTTCGATCTGGTCCATCTCTCATATCCTTGTTTCTCCCTCACACAATATTTTCTGTATGGGGAATCAGTAAGGACTTATCGACCCTCAATATCTTTGAGCTTTCTTCCTTTTGAGATCATAGATATCACAGGCTTATTTACTTTCAATAAGATCTCACGTTAAGACACTCATACGCGTCTTCTTGAGCGTGACCTTATCACCGAGATGACCATCAAGCGGATTTTAGAGAGAAAACTTGACATAAAAATCTCAAGGAAAATTGCGTCTTCTGAGAATTCATTTGGTTTAGGGTAAGTATACATCTGATAAACTTGTTTCTGGCGCATGGGAAAAAAATTCAGGTATGAAGACTTCTTCATCGGTGCAGATTTTGGCGTACTATTTGCTGGACCATAGAAAAATCAAGACTACTAAATTGTCTTGCGTCTCGCTCTATATGCTCACACGTGTTATAGGTTTGCTATGTTCATATAATCAGTCTTGTTGGGCTCGATAATATTTTTTATACATCATATATGTTTCTTTTGACTCAAATCCTGGACCTGCGATTGAAGGCGGTTCTTTCGAGTCCAAATGGCAAGAGATGCTTTTTTCAATCCTTCGCATCTTTTGCCAATGGATAATAACATTTTGCATCGAGCTTACGCACCGAGGCTGCACATCATGAAAATCATCTTGTGTCGCTTAAGAAATTCTAATTTTCATATTTTACAAGCAGAGACTAGTGGCGAATAACGAGGGCAAAAAAAATGCGATTTCTCTCAAAATAATTGATTTTTTATGTCATAGAGAGAGTGAGCAATCTATATACCCCATTAATTCAAAAAATGAAATAGTATTCATTAATTGATCTCGAATTTATTCAATAAACTGGTCGTTAATTGAATAGCTGCATCAAGTTACGGAACCTCCAGTTTCTAATCAAATTGATTTGTAGTGATTCAAAGTCTGGTACTGACAAACTTCATGATTAACTCGAGTTACTTAATTTGCGCAAGCGACATTCCGTCAATTGATTTTTCGGCGTTATAACGCTCTCATCGTAGTAACAACACAGGACATATTTTGATCATGAATGGCTCTGACGAAGTACAATTTCAAACCAATATCAAATTATGTTTAATCATGATAATAGCTATAACAACCTTTGAGCTATAATCTAGTCTATAAGGAAGTAGATAACGAATCTTTGATATTCGCTTGATTTAATATTATTTGAGATTTATTGATGGGATGCTGAATTTCATGATAGTCGATTTACTCGTATTACTCGATCCACTCAATTTAATCGTGAATAGTATCAACATTTGTTGGAACAAATATCTCGTCTCATATGTGATGTTCATTGTGGTATTTACTGTCTCTAATAAAAGATTGCCGATTGATAAAGTCACCGACCTGTGTAATGAGACGTCAAAAGTCATCACATTACTTCTAATAAATAATGGTTACGTAAATGAAGTAATGACCTAATCCATCCGTATCTTCGATATCATGACAACAAATTATTATTTCTAGTTTAAACATATCGAGGTGTGGAAATTCAAATACCTATTTTGATTTGTGGAAAAATAAGAAGCCTCCTGTTGTTCAGGAGAGAATAAAAATGCTTTCCAGAAAATGGAAAGCTCCACCTCGGCAAGAATATCTAATATGAAAAGATTCCGCGGAATGTGGGATTTTCTGCGTCCAAGGTTCGCACAAGCCTCCGCGAATTTTCAATGCCTCCGGCATTAGGGGAGTTATGCGAAAAAGAGTCCACGATTAGTCCCCGAGTTATGAGAGCATTTTTATGGCTAAATGTCAATTCCGTCCCTGTCAACTCCGTCCTCCTCTCGGGCCCTTAAAACATGCCGTAGTTTTCTCTGAGATTCACCTTGGCCCACGTAACTCTGGATACTTGTTTTTGATGCCCAAACATGCCAGAATCAACTCTCTTAACTACCCGAAACTCATTTGGGGCTGAAATAATTTTTCGATCCAAATCACCCGCGTGGACATTTTTGGCCCCAAAAAATCCCTCTTTCCGCGGAATCACTCATATAAGAAATTTAGAAGATGAAAAGTTGCATTCTGAGAAGTTTTGGAGTAAAAGGTGTACCTAAGAATGTTTAAAGGACAAGGCCTTATCTCAAAATTTTTCGGGAAAATATGCATCTCTAAACGTACGTTACATAACTCAAAATTTTTTTTATAAGTCAGAAATAAGCTATTTGAAAAGTAATTATTGACATCGAGAAATTTTAAGAACGAAGTTAACCCGTGTTCTATTTTTTCCCCTCCAAGGGGACAAGGTCGATTCCCAATAATTTGTGATAATTTCTTTGGAATGCATCAGAAAAAAATCATTGCAATGGACACTTTGGACCACGATTGAGGCCTAAATACCGAATCGTGGGATCAAGAAAAATAAAAAACGAAATTTGTTTCAAATTTAAATTTTGCCTTTTCTCGCCATTTTACCACCTTAGAAACATATTTTGACATTTGGAAAGTCAAATATGATACCAAGCGCAATTTTGTAATGAGCGGGTTAGGTTTGGATTTTAATAATAAGCTAAGCTGAAAAAATTACAGAGCTTAGTCTGGATTATGAGAATTCAATTGCCGTTTGGAAAATCATGATTATTTTTGAGAAAAATCTTGAAATAGTCGAACTTTAATACGGATTCTTATGAAACCACTGCAATTTGATAATTCACAAAACAGTTGACTTGGAGGAGGAATGCGTAAGGAATTGAATGACGCTCGGATAATAAATTGGACTAGTATCAGTTGGCCTAGGACTGCGCTTTGACTTGATGAATTCAACTGTTTCAAGTTTAATTCCGTTTGTATAAATCCTGGGAGCAATACTTCTTCCGATTACTTTCAGTGTGATCATCTACTGTCTTCAAATTTTTTGAGACACGGTTCTTCACTTCAAATTTCGAGATACAACCTACTCCCAGTGTCGGATCCAACGGGGCGGGGTAGGGGCAATTGCCCCTCGGCAAACCTCCTAACTCAATATGGGTTCTTGTGTGTGTACAAGCAAACATCCGTAGCTTCCCTTCCTAAACCAAAATTGCCCCCAAACCAAAAATGTTGCCCCCCACTAAAATCGCTCCCTGGATCCACGCCTTCCTATTCAGGACTTTTATCCTGAAACATCCCGGGATACAACTCAAAACCTTTATACATATATGGTTGATTCCGTTGGAACTGCACGATGGGTTGTCTGCGACTAGTAATACCGGAAATAAAGGAATATTCTCGGAAATATTTCGAGCCCAGCATTTTTATGGTGTAATCTATCGAAAAATAAGTGGCACGTTAATCTTGTCTAAGAAAATTCTTCTCCTCTCGGTTTCAGACGATCATAAGTAGCCAAAATATCCGTATCATGGCAGAAAACCCCGGCCTTGAAAACAATGTCTGTATCGTGGCTCGCAGTAGTAATCGAATACAACTTGTTGAAGATGCTCAACAAAGTTGTTTTTGGTTAGTCTCCACATTAAAGAGTGTCCCGTTTATGGAAAAGTCAAGGAAAAAGTCAACACGTCAATCGTCGAAGTTCTGGGTTTAGTTTTTAAAGCGATTTACTGTATCTACGCATATGCAGGAATTTCACATGAAAAATTTTATGGTAAACACGTATACACTTTACAGGCGAGTTTACAGGGCACCAGTCTTACCACAAGCCTTAGGGTAATTTTTACCCAACAATTCGCTGCTTATACTATGTTTGGAATGCGCAAGCGCGGTGATTACCGTTCGATCATCAAATTGTCATTAATCCTTGAAAGAACGCTATCAAATTCTAAAAAGAACGGGCTTTCAGTTATATCTGGCCCTCCACCTCGCTGATTTCCGATAGAGTGCGCGATCTCCTGGAGAGGTCCATGGCGACGAGTTATTCGTCACAAGTGTCGCGAGCTCGCGGGCAGGAGACGCGTGTGGCACGGTGATATAGCGGGCTGGCGACAAATACGTCGCGGGGCAGCTGCTGAATCGGAAGGCGAGGCATGTCCTGCCCCCGCAGAGCGCGATCGGCGCACGCGTCGCTGGCATTTTATCTGGACTCGGCTATCTCGTGTCCGACCGCATTAGCCCGGCCACGATAGGTACAATCCAAGATAGGGGGCCCCGTAACCCGCAGAGTCACACTTATGCGCGGAGCGCGACAGATGCCTATCTGTCGCTCAAGTCGCTCGGTAGCTCATCAAGCGATCCACGAGTGTGACCGACGAACACAAGTATTTGTAACGAGGACACGACATCCGAGACACGCAGTCTGGCCTCTCTGGCGCGTGCTTGACGAGCCTCTTCATGCCAGACGTGCTCGTGTCACAACACATGGGTGTACCGCGCGCTCGCGGCTCTTGATGGATTTCAATTTGCCGCAGCAGCGCCCACGACGAGCGTAAGCGATGTATGCGCAGAATCTGCATAGCTCGCGCGCGACGCGAAACTGCTCGTCATCGTTACGTCTGCCGATGCACTTGGGGAAGTTCGCCCTTGGACTGCGCATATCGCTGCGGTGTTTGATCCTCTGCGATTTGCCATGTACTCCTCTCCGCAGCGCGATTGAATCATTTAAACGATTTTATTTTCAAAGTGTGCGTGCGTCATCGTGAGTCTTGAGACCGCGCGCTCGAACCACAATATGTGCATTCGTTCGCCGTATGTTTGGCACTTGGTTTATTGGCTTGCTCATCCGGTTGTATCTCCCTTTGAAGATTTTTTTGAGCGCATCTGTAAGTGATGCTGCGCCACTTCCTCATCCGTAATCGATTTGCGCAACCTGGCCTCAAGGACTCGGCACCACTCGAGCAATATAATTGACGGCCCCTCAAGATCCCGGACAGGATTTACTCAGCCAGGTACTTCCTTCTTTCTAGTAATAGCCTCCGTCACATTGTTGGCAGAGGCTTCCCACTTACAAAGAGGAACATGTGTTCGCCAGGATAACAGGGAAATCATCGTCCTTCGAGGATCCTTCTGATACCCCATCGTTTCACATTCGCATCACGTGTGGCTTCACGAAAAACCGTCTGAAGGATTCCTCATTAAAGTATCCCATAAAATTAAGATGAAATGGTATATTTGTATTGAGGTGAGATCTCCGTAATTTTGCAAGACTTATACGAAGATAAGAGACTGAGGAATGCTTGGTAGAAGGAGTGACATTGTAGAACTGGAATTGCTTGTCATGCTATCCTAGTATTTGGTATCTACAAACCCTACTCTCCAATTAATATCCATTATCGTCGAGGAGCGGCTCGCGGATTGAGAATTTAGACGGAGTTAAACATTAAGGTTTCTTGAGATTGAACAATCGCAACATTCAATGAGCATTCGCCTGCGTATTCAACCGCGCTCATTTGGGAAATATTTGCAATTTACAACGAGTCCGGCAAAGAGAGACGAGTCATCGCAGCTGTTCGTTGCCTACGAAAATTCTCGAAGAGGCTTTTGTTACATATCTTTCTCGTTTATCCGAGCGTTCACCAGTCAAACTTGTAATGACCGTTTCTTAAAATCCAGACAGTTACGATTTGGTCTACGTTTTGGATTGAATTTTGAATATTTTTGGACCATTCACGATGAGTTGGAACGTCAAAAAAGTGAAAGTTGCGTGAACTTCTGAAATTTTTGTGGGGTGTGTTCTGGGGTAGTTTCAGCAATATTCTTCAAAAAGAATTAAAAACATCGGCTGAGGGTTTTTAAAATAAAATCGATTTTTCTGTTTTTTGTCTTGTTTTTCGAAATTATCAATTGCCTTCATTGTTTATTCTCGTTTCTCAGCTAAGAAATCGGATTTTAAAATCATCAGAGTACTCGTAATTGATGTGAAAAAGTCTGAGCTTTCAAAATCCAAGGTCAGAATCGCTTCCGGATGCAGCCTAAACGATTAATGTCCATTTTAACGCCGAATAACCTGTCTTGTCCTCAATTTATTGAAAAGTGATAGATTTTGCCTTACAATCTCCTGTGTGAATCGAAAAAACAATTGTGAGGTCAGTTTTGAAGTTCCAATACCAGAATTTTTCATGGAAAAGACTTTTTTGTCATAATAAGCATCACACGATCGCATCCAGATTGATAGTCATTATTGTACCAAGTCATCACGGTGATACTCATTACCTGTGAGTGATCCAATGTAATTTCTCCTACATAGCTCTCCATAAGGAGGGCGAGAATACTTCAATCACTAGCAACAATTCCACTGAGCACGGAAACTATGAAGAACTACTCTCGCTAAACTTCTATCAAAGATTCTTCTGTTCATCAAACAATATGTTTTCCTGACCAGGAATCACTCTTGGAAGGTCACAGAATATTGAAACGTCTTAATTTATTGATCAATTGCTTGAATGCCATTCGAATATCTTCTTTCTTTCGACGAAAATAAGTTGGTCGACTTATTCAATGTCATTTTTGAATCATAAATATCTAATAACAGGAAGATCGTGCCATATCACAGTCCATTCAAATATTGTTGGGCGGGAAAGTAAACTCGGTACAATCGCATCGTTCCCATTCCACCAACTCCTAATTACTTGAGTTATCATTTCATCTTCGATACTCGTGCGGTTGGAGCCTTGAATTTTCTATGAATTTATTCCCGCAAGAGTTCACTTGGGCGCTCAACAATACTTGTTGAGACTGGAAAAACCCGGAATTTCCTCTTCATCTCACGCCACTGGTTCGGAAATAGTCTCAAATGATTTGACCAACCCATATCTGTCGAAAGATTAAAGAAATTCCAATTTTCTCAAAGCAGCTGATCTCCTTATAGCGATCATTTTACAATTTGTGACCTTCCAGGATTGAGTCTTGTCTGGAAAATTTTTCTTACGATGAATAGAGGGGATTTTGATAGATTAATTTATCTGGAGTGATTCTATATTGATGTTTATGAACCCCAAAGCCTATCGAGATCGTTGAAATGTTTGGGCCTCCTGGATGGAGACTGGGGTTTGGGAAATCTTATTGTATCATTGATGAGTATCATTGTCAAGAACTTGGTTCAATCATTGTTTTCGTTTTAGATGGAATCATAATATGGCACGCGGGTCTTTGACATAACAGTTTCTGGTATTGGAACTTCAGAACTGATGCGTGTTTATCTTACAAGTGTTTTCTCAATCCCTTGTGAGGCATAATCTATAATTTTTCAATGGATGTAAGAGCAAGAAGAGGTTCCTTGGCGTTGAAATGAAAATTAACCGTTCAGGCTGTATCTGAGGGTGATTCTGAACTAGAATTTCGAAAGATTAGAATTTTTCACGTCAAATACTAGTGCTCTGATGATTCTCAAATTCGATTTCCAAGCTGAGAAACGAGACTAAACGATGGAGAAAACTGATCGTTTCGAAAAACGAGATGAAAGATAAGAAAATTAATTTTATTCTGAAAACCCTCAACCGATTCTCTTAATTCTTGTTGGAGAATATTGCTGGAACTACCCCAAAATATATCCCCCAAGAATTTCCGAAGTTCATGCAACTTTCACTTTTTTGCCGTTCCGACTCACCGTGCATTGTCAAACACTATCTGAGTTCGCTTATCATCAGAGACGTTTTTGGTTGTCAAACCTGATGAGAGTCTCGTAATAATTCATTCTTCTTCTAGTTTTGAAAATGCTGTATTTTCAAAGTGGTTCGATCGATCTGAGTTTTTTAGACGGTGTTAGTAATGTATGAAATTTCAAAAATTTTCGAATTTTTCCCCTTTAATTGATACACCTTTACTAACTTTTTCGGAGATAAAGATAGATAAATTTTGAAAAAAGCATCTTGAAGAACAGAAAAAAAAAACTACTTGGGACTATTTTTCAATTATTTTTTTAATCCATGCACTGAAGAGAATACGAACCCTGATAATGTCAAGAACCGTGTTTTTTTGCGGATTTAATGCTGAAAACTCTCAAATATCACGATTCTCATCATTTTCAAGGCTCGGTTTCTCTTCAGCGCCTGGAGTAACAAATAATCAAAAAAATTTGGGTTGAAAATGGATGTTTGTCAAAATCAGCACTTGAACGTAAAATCAAACGCACTTTTGAAATTCAAAGCCAGAATTTTGATACCGCCCGTAGATTTTTTTTTCTGCAAAATATAGCAAAATTGTGACGTGACATGGCTAAATTGACTTCATTTTCGAATTCGTAATTTTTCGATCATTAGTGAAAGAATGGACACCAGTTTGGCATCCTTACACGTTCGGAGATCTATCTCGAGTCCGTACGATTTTCCACGAATGATGCTCTGCTAATGGACCACGTCTTGGGCAAAGGATTCGAATTCACATTGGATTATTGTGGCGCCCCCGGAGATTTTCTAGGTATAACAACTCAAAACAGCGATCTGATTGCTACCCTTCTACGCTTTTACTTCAGAGGCAAATGTGCTTTTTTTTTATTCATTATCATTTTTAGAATATCTCTGAAGTTTTTTCTTCTAGATTCTTAGATTATCATGGTATTCTTTTGATCGATTCAGATTACGGATATGATTTTGAAGCGAGTTTTGAAGGGATAAAATGTAATCCATAGGAGGTCGCATGTGGATAGTTGAATGACGATCAGAGATGAGAGTCCGAATCCAGCAGTCAACTTGGAGGGGGGGGGGGATGCACAAATAAATTTTGAACCTCTCCTGAGGATTACGGGGATTATTTGAGCTATTCACAAAATTCGTAAGATCCGTCTGTTTGATTCTTTCCCTCATCCATCATCATCGGAAAATCTGAATGAGAGTCTCAGGCCCATCCGTTTCAAAAGTGGAGAAAACATGTTGTACCCCCAACCAATATTGCAGACCACAAAAGGAGCTGGGACATAATTGATCTACAGCTATCTATCTGCTGTAGGAAGTCCCTCGCGTAAATAGGGGTTTCACGCAAAGTGTCGAGAAAGGTCGCACATTGTCAAAAAAACGGTCCCATGATGTGCCCGTTGAAACCCTCAGCTCGGGCAATCCGTGTAATATCTGGAACAAGAGCATCCGGACGCATATTGGTTGCGTGCACGCTCGACAATGGTATTGAGTGCCGGTGGGCCGTAAGTTGTCATCCGAGAATAGAGGCAAGGTGTAGGTAGCTGTTTAGCGCAAAGCTTGGCGCATTTATCCTCAGCTCGGCACAAATGCAGCGCGAGAGGCGCGTTGCTGTTTGCGCGCGAGCTTTGTCCCGAAAAAGTTTCCGTGGAAACGAATGTGCAGCGACCGAACGGAGCCGAACTGCGCTCAGCCACCCAGAGCGCTGGCTTTCCAAAAATCATCGAACTAGACCGGTGACGATTGAGGCCCAATGAGGGGGCTTCTCTCTATAGGCATCATCCCCTCCCCGCGTCTGGACACTTTAGCGGGGGCGTATACCGCGCGATCGACGATACCGATCACGCGCTGGCCACGACTCTGTGGCGCGGGACCATCTTGGCCCAGTTTCGACGCACGAGGTGCAATGGGCGCCGAGCGATGCGTGCAGGGCTGCTGCATTCGAATGAAAGAGAGAGCTGGCCCCTACTCCCATGCGAGAGGGCCATAGAGAGACACATCGACGACGTTGCGTCGCGCCCTTTTGTTGCAGCTGAACACTCTGGCTTCATCTGGACACCCCCTCCGGAGCTCAGGGCGCAGGTCTGTTCAACTTTGCTGCAAAACTCATATATTTTCCCGCGCAATAATGGCCCCATTTGGAGGAACGCTGCCAGGGATGATCGTTCTACTAACCACACTGCGAGGGCCATTGTCTGTCTGCTGGCCGGTCGCGCATTTGCCAATGGGCTCGATTTCCTGCCCTTCGCTCGCTCATTGGTGACGCTCTCTCATCCCTCTCTGTCTCTCTCTTTTTTCCAGTCTCTACTCTCCGCAATCCACGCGCACTGAAGACGCGCCATCGCCTTTGTCAAAATGCATTTGTTGTCCTCCGTCGCTGCCTACAGCCGGACAGACCGGAAAATCTTCCGAGAATCGAGCTTTTTTTCATTTCACAATGCCATACAGGGCAGCGAGAAAATTTTCTGTTAGACCTTCGGACTCGTTTATTTCCAAACTTGGCGTCATTCGCCTCCCTTACGATTGATGATCCCTCGCCTGCCCACTATAAACATCCCTCCCCTGTTGTGGCTATTCGCAAAAGTCTGAATAATACTGTGAATTTCGTTGTCTAGTTTGGTATAACTTACGATGTGGCAGGCTTTCTCAATTCCTCTTTCTTTCTCCAGTGATCGAACGGAAAACTAATAAATACATGCTAAACTCTGCCACAATATATAATACGATGCATCCAAAATGTAATCACCAGAGGAGTTCCCCGGATATTTCAAGCCCATAACTGTATATTTCCTTCAAAAAAGATGAGTACATCGACAAATAAAATCGTTGATGCTACATGGATTGAAATTTTGAATTTTATTACGTCATATGAGAGCTTAGTCAACAGAATATTAGATGCTGACCGCTTTGAGATCGTACTCAAAAATATGCTATCAAACTCTACACTTGATTCTGAAAACGAACCTATTCACTTTCTGAAAACTTCTTTGGATATTGCACTGAAATCTAATAATCAAAATTTATTTCAGCTTGAACGCGAGAACCTCATCTGCCCCCCGACATGATCTACATTTTTATTATGTATTGCACCAGTCATGAGAAATATTATTTTCTTCTCTCTGGGGTCTAGATTACAATGCAAACCATAAAAGTGGCTGCAGAATACAACGTTTTGGAGAAGTTATGAAGAAATCAAACGAAGACATATACGGCTATAGCCTTGCAATATTTCTAACAATCATTGACTTGGAAATGTTCCAACTTACACGCGATACTTGAGAAAGTTGATCAAAACATTCGAGAATCTTGCAACTTTTCTGATGTGTTTTCGGTAATAGATATTTATCGACAGCATGATCCTCCGATTGAAGCTTTGAATGAGTGATATGTTCAAACAAGTTACAGCCTAAATGTAAATCCACTTGACTATTACCAAATTTCCACATTTTAAAGTAAGATGGAAACAATATCGTGGACCATAACACCATCAAGATTATAATAAGGCTCTTGCAGGATTGTCTGGTAAAAGCTCAATTGAAAAGAGAGGAATCCTATTGAATTCCCGGGATTGTAATATCGAAATTTTTTCTCAGGTAGTGTACAGTGTTCCATTTACTACGGAACTGTTCGCAAGATTATTGTCAAAAATGTTTGTGAAGTTTTCGGAAAAAAGCTGAACATTGTAAGGAAGGTATGGTATAAGGCTCAATGACTCAAGATACGGTGATACATGCACTCCTGATGTATGAGTTTCGGGCAAACTTTTATCCAGATTGATCATCTGTCCAGCATTCCATTATCGAATCCAATTCAACCTTGTTGATCGCGACAGAAATCTATGTTTAGATACACAGCCACATCTGCTAAAAGGGGCGAGACCCTCCTCAGAAATGCAAAAGACATCCTCGCTAATCGAATTAAGATACTGACGTGCGAGTCACACCCATAAATTCTGGAAACCAATCGTATCAATTTGAATGCAAATCTGCTGGCACGCCTGTACAGTCATCGCCGTCGCCTCTTGCGTAGCAGCTGAGGCAGATCAGCGATTGTCGATTTTCAATCGCAGTTTATGGGTTATACATATATATGGAGCTAAGTCACGTCACCTACGAACGAACCTCATCCGCCAGTGCACGTGTAAAATGAGCCCAAAACCTGTTCAAGCTGATAAAGAACGAGCTCGTGCCGCATCTGAAACGTCTGCATATATGCAGAACGCAGAAGCGGTACGCGAGACTAATACAAATTTGGTACACGAATCGCCTCAATCCTGTCCGTCATGCCATTAAGTAAACACAGCAATAGAATCGACCGGGAAGAGGAATAGGGAGATCGTGGACGAAAAGACTCAGATCAGCGAGAGATCACGCGATGATACATCGCGTAAAACAAATGCCAGGTGACACGAAATAATAATTAGGCCATTCGTCAAGCGGTCTCGGCCGCGATGCGCTGCACACCTCTGAACTTTATTTATTCCCGCTCGTCCTTATCTTGCTCCTTACATTTCTCTCTCTCGGAGCCTCGGCTTATGGGGAGCATCAATGCCACGCGTGCCTCGTTCCTTATATTTTGACTTTTTTTCATATACTCCGGCCTGTCGCGAGCCCGCGGGAACAGTATTGGATTGGACAACCGATATATGTGCCTCGTGCTCGAGCAGGCGCATACGTTTCGGGTACTGCTCATTCAGCGTTGGATTTATGGTGCGATCGCTCATTCATAAAAATATTATTCGAATTTAGAATGTCTAGACGCCGCGAGAGAGAGAGAGAGAGAGAGAGAGAGAGAGAGAGAGAGCCAGAAAGCTGCGCTCGGACTCGTAATTACGCCCCCGATCAGAGGTCCCTCGCATCTTCCTCCTTCACCTCCGTCCTGCTCTTTCTCTCTGTCCTCGTGTCTCTGTTCTTGGGCGTGAGAGATCCCTATCTCGAATCTTTTTATCTCGGCAACGGACTCTTGATAATGATTTTCGACGTTTTGAAAGAGTGAGCCCGAAGCCTCGAAATAATAAGCAGCGTCGTCTCATCCTTTTGCGTGCTTTTGACAACGTATAAAAAATTTGAGTTAATTGCCACGAGTTGAATTACGTGAGTGCGCGATCTCGAAAATCGGAGCCGGCTCTTCTCGACGAGCCCGATTCTCACGACTTTTTCTCTCATTCTGAAAAATGGCTATAACTTTCGAATGCCATAAGAGCTAAATTAAAAATTCATTCGAAAGCTCAGTACATGATATCCTCGCGAGTCAATAAAATACGTACCGAAACATTAATAATTCAAAGAAGAGAAAAAAAGGGAAAATGAAGAGTGGCATCATTTGAATCATCAGATACGTGTGGAAGACTCTTGGTTTATTTATTCCAATGTCACTGAAAGATAAAAGTGCAACGGTGGAATAAAGAAGATTCTCCCACCTCTTGATATTACTGCCTGAAATCTGCACTATAATAATTGGAATTCAAGTTTTTTCTCTTTTGAAGGAACATTGTACCGATTGCAAAGAGAAAATATGGCTGTAAATGCGGGACTACTTTTCGAGATGAACGCAAGTTTGTTCTCTCGTCGATTGTGCAAGCGATCCGCTCAAGTGTGATTATTCCATGAATCTGTGCAACGATCAAGTTTACTCATGCCCGATAAGATGGGCTAGGAATCCCTACCGAAGTTGACAGCCACATGATTCTACTCTCTAAACTTTTCTCCACTCGATTTCGATACGGGC
>JAPYYZ010001513.1:0-15085 GCA_030522705.1 Eretmocerus eremicus | reverse complement strand
CTGTGCGCTCGTGTTTCAGATGCCGGGCGCCCATAGCCAGCCTCGACTGCATGGAGGAGTTTGCCGGCGTGGGAGGCAACGCGGGCACCGACTCGTCGGGCCTGTACGCGGGCAGCAGCCCCGGGACCAAGGAGCAGCTGCTCGCCAGCGGCTACCTCTCCGCCAACGCGTCCAACAGGCTCAGCCAGCAGAGCAGCCCGTCGCCAGGTATTCGCTACCGCAACTTGGGCAAAAGCGGTCTACGTGTTTCCAATGTTGGATTAGGTACGCTTTTCGTGTCTTAAACCCCTCTTTCTCTGAGGCCCAACTCGAGACCACCCACCCCCTTTCCTCCTCCGCCGACTCGCAACTGCGCTCGCGGCGAGCTCTTTCAGGCCTCTCTCTCTCTCTCTCTCTCTCTCTCTCTCTCTCGGCCCTTTGTATCTTTTGCCGCGCTGCGCTTTCAGCCCCTCCCCCGGTCGCCTATTTCGCAGCGAGCCGTCCGGGGCCGCGGCTGGCTCGGAGCCGCGTTTGAAAGCCGCGCTCTGAATGGGCCAAGACTGCGCGCCGGATCGTTCAGCCGTCTGTGTTTGCTCACTTGTGGGCGCGCTGTGTATGGAGGCCCGCGTGCACTCGACGCTCGGACGCGCGCCGCTCTGAATCATTGCCACGTATACGACGGGCGATGGGAGACAATCGATACTCTCGAGCTAGACGAGAGCCGATCGCGAGTAGTGTGTAATGACGGAGCGGCTGAGAGGGCTCGAGGCACGCGCGCCGACGGTAACGAGCGAGCCTTTGAAGCTGCCGCCCTCTCCAGTAGTACGAGTCCGCGCTGTGGTCAGACAAGCCGTGTCTCGCGAGTGGTGCGAGTAGCGGTGGTGGGACGTGCAACGTCGAGTCGCGGATATTTCGAGTGAGGCTTGTCGGTCGATGGAATGGGATGGTGTCTTGATGACGAAGACATTTTTGCGGTGACGGGAACGAGAAGCGAACTCGAGGATGCGGGCTTTGATCTAGCAGAGTCCATTGACTAGATTTTATAGGAAGTTAGCTTGGTAACGAATCAGTACGGAACATGGTGGATCTATTCTTTGATAATGACAGCACATTTATGGCAAGTCTTTCTCATGAGTTTTCGTTCAATTTAATGGACCATTTTCAACCTCCCAGCTAGCGAGTCGTATCAGAACGACGAGAATATCATAAATTATTTCCTATGGAATTCTGCAAGATATGAAGTTGAATTACTTGCCGGTCTTTGAAGATTTATTCGTTTAAAATTATGAGGTTATTCACCCGGTGGAAAATGCAGGGATGGATATTCTTGAGAATGACAGACTCTAATTCGGCTTTTGAACATATTGTATCTCAAGAATGCATCGATGAGTCTGTATAACATCTCACAAGAAAGCTTTTCAAGGATTTATTTGGAATACTCATATCGGTCTCATGAAAATTTCGATTGATTTGCTTAGCTATCTCTGAGAAGTATTGCAACATCTTACAAACAAGGTGGTTAATTCCCATACAAGTCTGCAGCTTTGTTTGCCAGGCGAAATTTTACGAGTAGAACTTGTTTGGATTCTTAAAGAGGAGGATTATGTCACATTCGCTCTGGGTGGATTAGCGAGCTTTCGATCGAGTGGTTTGAATGACAGACTATCAAAAATTCTGGAAAATTTCGACAGCCCTTTAAGTGCTAAGCATGACAAGTGTGCTCTTTCAGAGAATGCTATCTTTACACGTTTAAGAGATTAAATCATCTTGAGAGGAATTAGGGACGACAATCGAAGTCCTTCCTCAATTATGAATTTTGTCGAGCCAGCATTCTCCATTCATAGGTCATTTTTCTCGAAAACGGAGGACCCGCAAAATTCTTGAATGAGTTGCTTGTACCAGGGGGTTATTTGTCACTCCAATTTTCTTACTCGAAGTGATGGAATTAGAACTCCACGAGTGAAAAAGTATCAAAATAGATCACGCAGCGCGGTCTGCCGCCACACGATGGCAGATTTAGTATGATCCACGACTATTCCAATCTGAATTGTCAGACTGTCAAAGCAAGCTCTTCTTCATTTGATCCCTACGAACCCAATTTCAATTTTGATTACTTTGAACCGAAAAATACTGTGAGATTCATACAAGTTTGAAGCAATAGCACGGATTTGTGTAGATGACTGTGATATCGGTCCGGTAACAACTAAGAAGTTATGATACATGAAGTTTCACGAGGTTATTAATTTTGAAGATAGTTGATTACAGCGCACATTTTGGTTATAGACTCGGAAATTTGTATGATTACAGGCTATGATGCTAGGGTGTTAGAGCTTGTCGCGGTATCACAACTATGAATACTTTGAAGTTTGATGAAAGCATAGAATATAGAAAAAAAGTTCCAGAATATGGAAAGAAGTTATTGGAGTCTCGTACTCGTACGCCATGACGTACACATTTCTTAGCTCGGGTATGCATTTCGAGGAGTTATATTATGTGATTGACTTCTGGTCGAGAATTGTGCGAACAATAGTGTGCGCTAGGATAGGTTCTTTGGAAGTTGGGATAATTCTTTGATCTAGTTTTGTAATGTTGCACCCGTATCGGAAGAAAAGAAAGATACGATATATGCTCACCGAACAAGACGAATATGTGTGGCCATAGTCAATCACGCTTTTTGAAATGCCTGGCCGTGATCGGCTCCTCCAATTAGTGCGACGCCTTTAAAAAGAGCTTTTGGCGAAAATCAACTCAAAAATCCTCATCAGTTCCGTGCCGAATGCCGTATAAAGAGGAAAGTCGGGAGGTATTCGTTAGAGCAGCCGCTGCTGATCGATCGTGGCCGCAGAGCAGGTGCAGCAGTTCACGATTGAATAGCTTTGGCGCAGTCTGCGATACGAGAGACCTCGCGATCGGGGATATCAATCTTGCCCGTAGCAACGCTAATACGTAATTGCTCGCGACTGCTGCGATACTCGCGTAGAATGAAAACGGGCCCCCAGGCGAGTTGAAAAGAGTAAAAAAGAAGGGAGCGCGTAGTTCTCCCGGGAGGATGCGCGCATCTGCTGGCTTATTCATGACGGCCGTGCGGATTCGCAGAAGCGCCAAGTTCGCGAAACTCTGTCGGCGTAACGCAGCCTCCGCGAGTCCTGCGGCCTCCAAATCGACGCTGGCGCGAGCGAGCGAGCAACCTACTTTTCGCGACTCTCTCTATCTCTCTCTCTCGCAAAATCGTCTGCGATTCCGCCCAGTCTCGCGGGACCCCTCGCCTCTCTCGACTCCCCAGTCTATATTTTTGTCTCGCGGGGGCTCGAAGGGAGCGTTGTTGGAGGGCTATATACCGCAGAGCTGAGTCAATTCACTTTTATGCTGCAGTCGTCGCGCGTAATCGCAACACAGAGCCGAAGCGAGCAGCACCCGCGGGGGTGCGGACACGATGCAGCCCTTGCCGTATCTCGCTCGCTCTCCCTCTCTCTGCGTCCGCTGCGCTTCAGGCAAACGACTCGGCGCATACACAATGCAGTATCTACCACCCCGTTGTTTACCTCTACGTGTGCGTACTGCGTGCTCGTTCGTAACTCCGTTAGATCATCTATCTCTCTCTTTCTCTCTTCCTTTGTGTTGACTCTGTGATGCTTTCGTTCTTCCTTGCCATTTCCACGACAATAACGACAGACAACCCCACGTTTCGCATACGATGCGAGGCTTGGTATTACAACGAAATCCCGAAATTCCTCAACGATCGAGGCCACGACGATCGGACCGAACGAGGTCCCTAAACACTCTGCCAAGTGGATCAACCACATCATCGATCATACATCATTCACTCTCTGCTTGTCTGTTTGGATGCTGTGATTCTTGGTGTGGTTCATCACCTGTACTACAAAAACTTTAGGGAGGAGCAGAATCTGGGAGTTCCCCTCTCACGCTCAATTTTCGAAGTAGATTGACTCTGCCAAAATCGAACTGAGCTGAGGACATTGTTACAAGGATCATTGGTGATTTTCAACTCGAAGCAATGAGGTGAATCTACACAACTTTGATCCGAAATCATTTTCATGTTTGCAAAATCCAAAGAGAGTATGTTTTGCGACTACTGATTAAATTTTTTTCACCACTCTAACCTCAAAATCGGACATTTCTCCTTTTTTTGCGGCTCTCGCGGTGAAAAATATCACATCACTTTCGGCGGAAGAGCTCGTCCGGACCCTGAGGACATGTCTCCCTCGCTGCGCTCGGTCGAAAACACGTCCTGGGGCCCGAACTCGCCTTCCGCTTTCAGTGATATGATCTACTCTTTCACAATTTTTCAAATTTGGTATAAGCAACTCCAGAATTTTTCGACTCGCTCAATTTTATTTCACTCGTATTATTTGATTTTTCGTCTTAATACATTCAAAATGCCTTTGTCAGAAGTGAAAAATTCGATTTTGGGACCAACTTTACGAGCAGATTACGAACAGTAGCCGAGCAATAGACCTAATTTTCTGATAACCGTGTATTGTTATAGAAATTCACGAAAATCGCACGTTTTTGCATCTTTTTTCATAAAATAACAATCAGGATTTTTCTGAAACAGAACGAATTGCCAAATTGAAACTTATTCTGCGCCTCACGATTGCAACCAGGTGATCCATGCTGAAGAGAATTTTATTTTTTGACACGTAACGAAATGCCCATCATTTTGGATCAATCGCTGGCGAAAGGAAAAAATAAATTTCGTTTTGGCATTTCGTTTCGTTTCGGGAAAACCCTGATAACAATACCTTTGTTTCCAATGGTCCGAATGAAACCAACGTGGGCGCACTTTGCAAGTTATTACGCAGCCTTTTAAGAGTAACAAGGTTCATTGATTAGGATTGGATTGAATCATGAGGAGACACGACCGGGCCATTCGCGGTATTACGAAGTTGGGTAAACCTCCTCGCAATCTCTCAATAAGTCACCTCTTTTTTCAATCCGAAATCGCTCGACCATTATTTACTGAACCTGAACGCAATGTAGCTCTTTCATTGGGGCGTAGAAGAAACTCCAAAATGGTTTGAGCTAGTTGGAGAAATACCGAGTTCAACGCAAGTTATAGCTCATCACGAATATAGGTACATTCATCTCATTTGTATTTCATACAGTATTGTAGAGAATTTTGGAGCAAGTCATATTTATGTAACACACAAACAAAGTTATGCGTCGCATGATCTTCCACAAATAGGAACGAGCCAATTTGTTTTCTCTTCTAATAATCGCAAAAACTGTTCGATACGTGGCAGCAGTCTTTATGAAATCGGTTTCCAATTTTTACGGCTCGTGGCTCTTCGTAATTGGGACGATGATAGTTAGTGTAAAAGGAGGCTCCTAGATTTTACTCTCTCCTCGGCTGATCCTAGGATCGGTTTCAATGTGAATTGTGTACTATACTACGAATGTATTCGAGGTGTGCCGTTGCTGCACCACAAAAATATTCACCCAAAATGGATTAGATTTTGTGACAAGATCTCAATAAATATAATACGTAGCCTCAAGTTTATACAGAAAATCTAATAATGACACTGTAGCTAACGGCCACCTCGATTACCCTGCCATGTCAGTTGAGCGACGGTTCATTAATTGATAACTAAAATACCAAGGTAAATCATTCAGAATGCACAAAACTTTCAATTAATTCATTAAGCATAAACGCAAAAATTGAACTCGTGGTATGGATGGTAAGGCGCATAAATAATTCTAGATCCCAAAGCACTTGTGCGAAGCAATTCATGTAAATAATTTTGAAGAATGAAATTGTGTTGTTAGATTATTATGAAGCATGAGCAGTTCGTTCTAGTCCTTCTCATCTTCTACAGTTCCATCTTACACGTGAAAAAATATTCACAACTCCATAAAATTTTCTCAAAAGATGTGCATCTACCAACGTCTTTCAATTGGTCACATCTACAATATCATCAATCACTCGCCAAACAGATATTTTTCACGTGATTTTGTCGACTACTGATGCAAGATATCCATAATTATCCTGTGCTCTTAGCTTCTTCAATTGCTTTCACATTAGATGATCCCTCTATTCGGGGAAGGGGGATCTTGGAAGACTGTTAAATCTTGATCTCGATAGAAACACTCAAGTTCAAATTCGGGTTCGGACAGAAGCCAAAATTTTGGGTTTAAAGTATATTATTGGCCAAGAATCAGATCCTCGAGGGTCCAGCATTGGATTCCAGGTTCCGAATCCTAAGCTCCCGAAACTTCCAAATTCAGAAGTTACGATCTTCTGACATCAACGCTGTTTTCCTCAAAATCTTTTTGCTGTGAGGAATCGCTCTGTGCTGGTACAGAAGGTTTTATGTATCCACAGTGATTTTGAGTCCTCTATAGCTACAAGAAGTCACCTCAATCCCCATCATAAGGTCAAATCTCACAGCCAGATTTCTCAATGAAATCAAGGGGGCGCGTGTTTCAGGTCCCAGGTTTTGCTGTGACTTCTAACAGTTTCACAAGTTATGATTGGGGGAGGGCGCAAATGTTTTAGAAAATTGAACAAACTGGATTGATGGACTTGAGTAAGACAAATACTACGAATTTAATGAGAATTAATTGAGAAGTATTAACATTCTGTATTGCCGGATGACAGATTGAGCTATTCGGATCCGTTTGACAAGCGAAATGCTACAAATTAGTATCTGAGACAAGATGAATTATTCTATTGACTACCATTGTCAGAATTCACAAAGAATCATCAGATTTTGGAGCCAATTGAAGATTCTGCATCGAATTAAACGCAATATAAGTCGAGGGACAATCTATGTTCCGTCTCCAAAGTACTCATGACAAAGAGATAACTCAACCCCTGTGAATAGCATCTACTAGAATTGAGAAGTGATATAAGACAACCCGTAAATCCAAGCGAACAACAATTACTTATGCGACAGCAAAAGTCTCCTCATTCCACCAATGCACAGCTCAATCCTCATATGGTGCAAGTGAGACCAGAATACTCGCTACTTATACTGTATGCAAAAGTGATCGTAAACATGGTTAATGGATGTACATACATCTCTATTGTTGTATAGAGAAAAGTGTTCCTGCTTGACTTACGTTGAATTCAGCACTGGACTGTGAATACATTTGACGTCTATTTAATTTGTGTCACAGGTACGTGGACCACATTTAGTGGATCGGACGGCACAACAAATGAGGAAAGTGCCGAAGCCGTAGTTACGCTCGCCTACGAGAGCGGAATAAATGTGTTCGATTTGAGCGAAGCGCACAGTGGACCCAAGGCTGAGACGCAACTCGGCCGTATTTTGCAGAAACGTAGCTGGAGTCGCACCAGTTATGTTGTGATGACAAAAATTTACTGGAATGCCAAGTAAGCTGCTTGCATTTTTTATGATCCTCACAACTATCTCAACGTGATCGTTTACGCTCACAGACGTAGTCTTGCAATGTCGCACATCCATACCAAATTTCGTGAAATACGATGTTTGTCAATCATCTGATTATGCTCATTGTTTTTGAATCATTCTCGAAGTATTCATTGCAAAGCCGAATAAATCTTATCAGGACATCACCAATTTCTCATAATATTTCTAGAAGAAGACATATTCATCATTTTGATTGTATCAATAATGAGTCCTGAGATGTTTAAGAATTGCAACAAGATCACTGAGAATCTATAATCTATCTTTTGAAAGATGTTAACGAAAATATATTGTACTCAAGGAAACTCATCTAAGGTGATTTCATCGTAATAGATGTTTCTGTTAGAAAGAATATTTTTGTAATACAACGAACTGTCGATAACCCAGGAGAGTGGTCAATATTACTTCAATTTACAAAATCGAAGCTGTCCCGGATGAATAGAGGATCAGATTTTGGATTGTTGCTATTATAGACTTACATGACTCTATCCATCTTTAGGCAATATGACTCCTTATAACGCACTCTCTTACTAATCTTAATTGGATATTATTTTTATCTCATTAAAGGCCATGAAATAATATCTAATTATCATAATTGATTCTAGGTCTCTCGTGTTTAGATCAGAAGACCCAATACGAACATTTGATGTAAATGAACATTGTTGTTTTCCTAGCAAGAAATTTGAAACCATAATTTAGTCTTATTGATTCATATCATCAATTATCATAGTTAGTGAGAAAATAATGCACTCTGGTTCAATCCTTAGAACAAGATAATAAATTCTCATTAAGTAGGTTATTAATGTGCAAATTCTACTCCAAGTATACATGTAGGCTTAGATAATTCTCGAGTTAATAGTGATGGATCTTCCAATGGAAGATATATGAATCTAAGATACATGATCGCCACCATTTCAGTATTTCTTATCGTATGATTCATCATCATTTCACTGATTAGAGTAGTAACGTACGAAATTTGCTAAAGAGTGAAAGAGGAATATTTCTGGCTTCGTCTTAGAAATCTACAGACCAATAATTTATTTAGTGGAGTAGTGATATTTAGATCATGAAGTAGCATCAAATCATCGATTCTATACTCAAATTCCTATTGATATCGATTGCATTCTAGATCTATGCATAGCTTGCATAATATTTCTTTAGAGAATCATATTGATTAGCATCATTTGAGAATTCTATGATCTATAAATATGCCAGTTCGATCCAGCGGACGTCTATACAACTTCACTCAAAGCACATCGAAGTGATAAAACATTTTTGAGCTCTTTTTCTTTACCTTTATTTTTTCGGTACATAGTCGCATAAGACTGTGCTTCCAAATGTGGCCAAGTTAAGACGAAAACAGTTATCAAGATCAATCCAATAAACAACAATTTGAAATCGTTCAATCAGTTCTGATTAGCTGCATAAATCAAAATTTGTATGAGCAAAATGTCGAGCTTTTGGATTATTTCTCCGGTACTATTCATCAGTAGTAGGGATTATATGATAAATTCCATAAGATAGTATCATGATTGCCTTTTGGATTCAAGGGATACTTAGAATTCTGTGCCTTGAGATTTGCTAGAGTAGATGTTAGAATGAGTTACCTAATCCTGAAACTCATGTATGATATACTTACGTGAGTGATAAGAAGCAGATCAATCACATCTATCACTTGTTCGCCAGTTTGAGGCTGGATTCTTTTGAGTAGATCGTACATTTATCCTAATCAATCAGGTAAAGAAAGAAATTTGACTCATGATCACTATTTTTTGTAGATCGGAGGCCAGAGGTTTGTCGAGAAAATTTATTATCGAGACGGTACAAGCGTCTTTGGCGCGGCTTCAACTTACTTACATTGACGTTGTAATGATCCACAAACTTGATCCTGCTTGCCCAATAGAAGGTGAGTGTGATAAATATTTTAGCATGTAGTTTTAACTTTACTAAAGCGATTTTTAGTGAAGTTAAAATTATCCATCGGATTGAAAATGTTCGGTAGTCAAAATATTTCCAGTCTGTGGCCGTAGAGAAATCCACATTTTTTCGGTAGATGAGGAAAATATAGTTCTGATCAATATAGAAATTGTTATAACATTGGTACAATGAAGATCCTAGCAGAATTGAATCTCTCTCGAGATTGTTATACGAATCCGCACGTACCTGACTATATAACTGAGAGTAATATTGCGTAGAAGATCATTACCGTCCAAATCAGGCTTTGTTTAGTAGGGACAATGAGGAATCAATGAAAGTATTCAATACTGACATCAATATCATCAATATTTCACAGAGATAGTGCGAGCCATGAATCATGTGGTGAATCAAGGTTGGGTCATGTACTGGGGCACTTCGAAATGGTCGCCTGGGGAAATCATGGAGGCCTATTCGAATTGTCGTCAATTCAATTGCGTCACACCAATCGTCGAGCAAGCAGAATATCACCCATTCTACAGGGAAAAGCCCGAGTTGTACATGCCGGAGTTGTATAACAAGATTGGTAAGATGAATTCTTGGAGTGACGATTGTACTCTGCCCGATATTTTGATTGCATAATCTACCCATATAGAACTATCCATTAATCGAGATATTCTGCCCATTTAATTGACTAAATACAACCGAAGGGAAACTGGCGAAATTGATATTTACTCTCTTTGGTAACAGGTGTTGGCATGATGTGCTGGTCGAATATGTCAATCGGCATGATGTCAAGCCAATGTGATGATAGTGGTATGTCTTTTCTCTCCAGATCCAGATCTTCCTACAGAGTGAGTATATGTCTGTTATCAAATCTTCCCATATTGAGCAATAATTTTGGTGGAAAAAGGCAAAAGTTCCATTTTCACTGTATTCTCATTCACCTTCTATTATCAAGTTTTCATCAGAATTTCTAGTGTGATTAAATTACGAGCTCAATCCCTCAAAAATGTATGTAAAAGTATATTACTTCTTACATAAACTACAAAGCGAAATTTGTTTGTAGAATAAATCCTTCAGTTGGATTGAAGACGAGACTCGATCTTTTTACAGAGAGGTTTGTCAGATCTTATTTTATATGTTATACTCATTCTGTGTTGGATGTTTTTCTAATGTTTCCGAAACGATAGAGATTAGAGTAGATCATTCAAGGGGAAAATGATCTTCGTTATTTCCCACGCTTCGTACAGCTCCCCCTTTTTCGTCAAAATCTGGAATCAACACATCCACTAACTGATCCCATGTTGTGAAAACATAATCGGTTTTCAATAACTCCCGATTATTCCCTTGGTGTACATCCGAAGATTCTAAGGAATCCTGACCCTGAGAACATTTGGAAATTTGAAAATTCTGCCTCTAGAAGAAATATGTTATCATGCTCACGAACGACGCTAGTTCAGGTAAACTTTTTGGCATAAAATTATCCAAATTGGTAGGTTTTTGTGGGGAAAATTGGAAAAGATGTATCATTGTATGATTCAATCATTCATGAACCAGTTTATACATCAAACCTTCCCTGTGAATGGGCAAATTTATTTAATCAGTAGGGTTGAGACTATTTCATCACAATACCAACGTTCTCTAGTAAGATAAATGAGTGGATCCAATTGGAAGCAATATATAAAAATGAGTCTCAGATTTTTTCTGGACATTCTCAACAATTCTACACGGGCGTGGTTCTGAGTGATTCGGGATTTCAGGTTCTTTTTTGTCGATGAGTGTAGAGTGAAAAGCTGCTTGAAAAAAAACTGACGCCAGGTTGAATTGTCCTGTCCGAGACGCTCGTCCCACTTCACTGAAAACTTGTTAAAGAATAGAAGCTTCGTGAAAAATATGTCATTATTAGATATGCTCGTGCTAAATTTTAAGACCGTTCGGCGATTGATACTCCTGATACAACATTATTTCGGTCATTCCTTGTCAATTTCCTGTATCAAAAGACATCCGAGGTGAGAACCATATTTATCTATAACAAACTTCACTGATGAGGCTAATGAAGGGAGAAAGCTTCACAACAAGCTTCATGAAAATATGATGAAAAGAATCAAAACCAAAATCTTCATAAATTCTTCATCTTTTTCTTTCACGATCAGGACGATTCAACATTTATGCTCTATCCTTAGTCAAATGTGACTCTTGGTTAGCAGAAATTCCTCAGAATTTTTCCAGATTTTTTCGACGCTTCCCATACAAAAATAATCGCAATTTATTGGAATTCAATTTTGTCCAATATATTGGATCACTGTAATAGATGGGTTGAGTAACAGATGTGCCAGAAATAAAATGCAAAAACTTGAATCGTCGGAGCCCGGGGAAGTTTGTTCATATTAGAACAATTTCATTGGTGATTTGTGCGTTCCAACAATTCAGCTCTAAAAAATTCGTCTAACTGAATGATCACCCGTTACCCCAATTATTTAATCTTGTACGTTACAGCATGACTTGAATGGAATAGTTCACGATAATTTGTGCTCGAGCATGAATTATTGCTCAAATCATGTTAATGCATAAACAGAGGAATCATGAGTTAATTTCCTTCATCTTAGATGATATGTAATTTTTTATACTCGTCATAGATGTATTGTGTGTTGGATATAATTACAGATCCTACTGGACATAAGTGACACTAGAACTAACAGACAATAATCTAGCCTTATTTTAACTCAATTAATGGCACAGACTAGAATAAGTGCGTAGGCGTGGGGTGAAAGCCTGGCAACCTACACAATTGACATTGGGACTTTGAAAAATGTTTACATCTAAAGCTGTCATGTTGGAAATCGAATCATTCGACTTCAATTCTTAAATTCAAAGGTAACTAAAAATTAGAATCTGAGAATCAATTGGAAGGTGAACCTAATTATCTGCAAGAGACTTCTGTTGGACCTCTCGAATTTAAGAAGAGCTGCAGATATTTGTTTGGATACGTTCACTTGTAATCAGGCATATTGACCTCTCAAATTTTTTGGGAAACGGAAGAAAATTTTTGAAGTATGACAGTACCATTGGTGCTAAAGATGAGGATCCTCAACGAGTAAATATTGTGATCACAAATTTTGTGATTACAAATTATTTAATTCTAAGAACCTAATCCAGGATCACCCGCAAAAGATTTAAATATATGAGTCAGAGTTTCGAATCAAATTGGAGTCTCTCTGACATTTGAAATCTGAACTCAACAGCTGTTATAGGAACGTCCTTCGATTTGAATACAAGGAAACGTTGCCAGACTTTGGGCCTACCCTATGCGACCATGTCATTAATGTTAATCTCAATGTTTGACTACGATGGTAAACCATGTTAACCCATCAACGCCCACGAGACAGCGATCAGTAGCTCTTTCTTATATTGGATTTTCAGTATGATAAATCATGGAAGTTACATCTACAAGGACTAGATTTGTTGTTTTTGGGTATACTCTTTCGATTCCCGGGGTTAAATTTGTGACAACTTGCTCCTGAAGAAAGATATGACCACTAAAACATGAAAAAATGCAAAAAAGTTTTAAAAATTTTTCTTGATGACTCTTTCTCAAAACGAAAAAGGATGGATACCGAATCGGAACTATGTCTAAAAGTGCATAAAATCTCCTTAATTTTTGGGGACATTTTTTTCATAAAGTTCCCACAAAGTAGATCCGGCCAGAATAGCTAAAAGTGTGATGCAAGAAATGACAAGAGACAGGAACCCGCGTTGTAACGCGCATCCATTGTAGAATTTTAGGGGCTGAGTCTCCAGTTATCACTCACTGCGCATACATTTTTGCAAAACTAGATATCTTGGCCTACTTGAGATGATTCTAAGAATCGTATTGGGCTGAGGAGATATTAAACTTGGAGTCAAGGTCGGGGGTGACGGAATCTTTCGAACTCATTATGTGGAGTTGCGATTCGCTAAGAACTATTTCGAGTGGACTAAAAACATGTGAACCATCGACAATACATAGTTGAGAGTAATTCCGCGAGATTCAGACCCCACCTTCGACAAGTGCATCACAACGTATTTTTCCCGTCCGTGGTAACGTCTGGCGTTGCACTCTTAGATACTCTGACCGAATCCACTTTGTCGGACCCCAATAATAAAAGTGTTCTCAAAAACTACACTGTAAAAAGCTGATTAAAAATTCAACCAGACGTGTCAGCGACCTGGTTGAAAATTTAACCAACTGGTTAAAAATTCAAACAGTCGTTGGAAGAGAATTTCAACAAGTGATTGGAGTTTTTCGCTCAACCACGGGTTGAAGTTTTTTTGTCAATCACTGGTTGAATTTTCAACCACTGGTTGAAGTTTTTTTGCCAACCACTGATTGAAGTTTCATTGTTAACCACTGGTTGAAGTTTTATTGTCAATCACTGGTTGAAATTTTATTGTCAACCACTAGTTGAAATTTCTTTCTCATCTCTGGTTGAAATTTCACATAGTTTGTGATATTCCACCCGGTGTTTGAATACTTGTCGAGGACGGGAAAAGTAAAACTCGCATACTGCTGGAAATGCACCCAAGGCGGAGGGGGCAGGGCCAAATTTTCCAATGTTCCCGAAATTAAACACAAAAAGTACCGTGGGATAGAAAAAGATTCCAATCAGCGGATGAAAATTCAACCAGTGGTTGACAAAAAAACTTCAACTAGTGGTTGACAAAAAAACTTCAACCAGTGGTTGACGAAAATACTTCAACCAGTGGTTGAAGTTCTTGACCAAAATTTCTAATAGAGCTTTTGACATTTTGACCACGGGAATCGAAAGAGCACACCCAAAAACAGTAGATTTAGTACTTGTCGATATCACTTCCATGACTTATCATACCAAAAACTCGTTACAAAAAAGAGCAATTGGTCAATGTGTCGTAGGCGTTGATGGATTAATAAAATATTTTCTACGCGGAGAGAAATTTCTTAGCAAACTTCAGCATGCGGAGTAGAGGAAAGTGTTAAATATCTATCTACTGATTCTGTACCAAAGTCTCTCAATAGATACTCAGAGTTCATAAAATAGTATTGACAACTGATAAACGTCACATTAGCTAATGGAGTAGATCTACATAGATCTAGTCTCAAATCTTCATGTAGTTGAAAAATGGTTGACGATCACAGTTAGATTAACCGTCTGAAATTTCTCTTGTTGTTGATTTGCTCATCAATCTTGAGCTTCTTTACGAGTATATAGACCTACACTTCACACAAACACACGATTTCTCATAATCTTCGGTGACACACTCGAAACTACGAGATGTACGATCTGAAATTCTCTGGATAGTAATCCAGAGAAAGTGGCAAAAATTTTATGAAACAATTGTTCATTAGGAGCCATGGCGGAAAGGCTCAGAGGACTCCGGGAGCAGAAAGTACTCGGACAAGCTGCGTGATATGTACGCGTTCGCTGACAGAATCGGATTCACCTTCAACCAACTTTCCATCGCGTGGTCCCTCAAGAATGAAAGTGTCCAGTGCCTTCTGCTCGGTGCGACCTCCACCGAGCAGCTTTACGAGAGTCTTCAAAGCTTGCAGGTAACTTTGGTCACTCCACTTCAATAAGCAAAGCAACTATTATGGTTATACTTCATCGAAGCAACTATTCAATTGATCAACCCTCTATAATCTTCATATCAAAGATTGAAACTTCAAAAATCAATCTTCACATTCAGAGAACCTGGTGAGAGTCAGATTGGTGTAAGATAGTAGAATCGTTCCTTAACAATTTTACCTATCCGTCTGAAAAAAT
>JAPYYZ010001512.1:0-15273 GCA_030522705.1 Eretmocerus eremicus | reverse complement strand
TCCTTAGCAGTGCAATCAAGTTGAAGCTCGGCAAATACAGAAACAACATCGCGTTACGTGAGCGTGATTCTAAGTTGTCGAGTCAATGCTCCCAATAATAATGATTCAAGGAATTTCGATCGTGTTTTGCCTGACGTATACAACAATTAATTGAATACAACTAATCATCAAACATCCAAGTTCTTTTGATCCTTCGACAGCCTACACTATAGTCCGCAGCAAACGTCAGCTCGCATTTTGCAATGAATAATAAAAAAGGTTGAATGTGCCAGCTAAAGAATCTCACGACCAAACGAGTACTCTGTTCTCGAAGAAAGTCTTCAATGCGCAGGGTTATTGTCTTTGCTCTTTGTTGCTCATCTTCAATACCTGAGACTCGCTTCTTTGTTTCCTCTTCCACGGTCTCTTGGTTCCTTTTGCCTCCTTCTGGAAAAGCCCGCAAACGAGGATGGTTGTACATCGACTGGAAAAAGCTGCTCGCTGCATAGGCGGAGAGGAAAATATAGAGACTCCAGGTGCCGAGTGTGGGACAAAAAATTCACGCAGCCCAACGAGTGAGGGAAGAGGGGCTATACATACACCATCGCCGAGGAAAGCCACGGCGGAATATTAATCCCATGCCCGCGGGCTATGGCAGCATATCTCGCTATCGGGAATTCTGAGCCTCGATACCTCTTGCCGCGTATATCTGTGCCGCAAGGCGTGCAATATCCAAGCTCGCGACAAAGCCAGCCCAAGCTTTCATACCGACGCAGCCTCGGGGCTTCTACTATACCCAACAACTATATGCGCTCTTGTGGCCAGCGCTTTGGTCTTTCTCCAATGCAAACTACGCATACGTACTCGCTAAACAGTCTCGCAACGACGCCAACGACCAACGTGCACCTGAGCGTGCTCTCCCTGCTCAAACCATAGAGATTGTTACTGCATCATTTCAATGATTAAATCAGTGCCAGTATTTTCAGCCGATTCCAAATTTCAGTGGCTTGTATTTTGTGTATCAGCATCATTTCCCAGTCGGAGCATGGTAATCTCTAGTAATTTGGGAAATTTTAGGCAATCTTTTATACATTGCACGTCTATTCACTGATAAAATGATGTTCGTTTGATAATTGGCCGTCACAAAGTGATTCGGTGCTAAGTAACTAAACGTTATTCCATGTGCAATGGGTACAATCGGTGACATCGAACCTGGGAATACTCGGCCCTGGTAGATCATAGATTCTTTGCCACTTGGCAACTTTGAGCATGATTTGTGACTTTTTCTTCTTTTTCAAAAAATCAGTTACGTCATGATTTGTGACCTCTGCTCTCTTCTCCAGTTCCCGATATTTTGATGCAATTGGTTCCCCGACTCACGCTTTTGTAGAAATTTGTATGGATAAAATGTTGCTTCGCAGGTAACGCTCGAAAGTACTTCGCTTCGATATGTACGTGCCTGGCGTCTATTTACCACTATTTTCTGGTAAAAAGTATATTGTGATTTCTTAACCCCTCCCCCTTCTCTCCTTGCTCGTTACCTTTCACCTTGGAATTGAATTTTTCCCATTATAAATTTTTAGCTCAATAATTCCACAATACAATATGGATTCAAACAAGAGAGAACAGATCCAAATGAGTTCAGAGAAAAAATCTGGAAAAATGTTCAGAGTATTCTATATCCTTCTTGTCCATTTCTTCCTCCGACTAAGGTGATGGTCGGATCTCGACAGGAACTTAGCGAAATTAAAGACATGTCAAGGCTCTACTTTACCGGCATTCATGATGAATTCATTTAAAATAAAGCTACACAATATTCCGAAAATGTAGCTGCAGACGGCTATGCGTATTAGTGGAATGCCCCATTGTGTGAAATTTTGGAGTGATCCATGAAAAGCTCTTCGAGGAATCTCAATTATGGTGCAAGTATACTCTAATTGCATTATAATCGGGATTACTCCAAGAGCTTTCCGCGGATCGTTGTAAAATTTCACACAGTAATGCATTCTCACCAATGCGCATAGCCGTCTGGAGCTACATTTTCGAAATATTGAATAGCTTTATTTCAATTGAATTTGTCATGAATGTCGGTAAAGTAGAACTCTGACATGCTCTCAATCATTTCTTCCATGTCTTGTCCAATTACTCTAAATATTTGGATTGTTCATTCAGTATTGTTCACCAACCTTTCGTCATCAGTTTCACACTTACAAACAAATTGAAATATAAAATCTATCTAGACTATCGCTCCCAATATGGATGAGAAAAGTATGCTTCATATCAGATCATCTCGCGGCTGACGTGATGGAAAAGTTGTGAATTGATCCAGAAAATTTTGTATTATATCTTTCGTAGGTCTTGTGATATCAGAAAGTATACGAGAATCATCTCTTCAACAGAAAATTGAGACGATCGTATGAAATTGAGATATATTGCGTTGAGTGATGAAAAGATTAAAAATTGAAAAGATCGATGTCTTTGCTGGCATAGAGAGGCAAAAGCCAAGGCTCCTTGGGTTGAACGTTCTATGCCATTACTTGATCGAGCGGAATATTTTTCAATGTTTAATTGGTTCAGTTTGTATTTATAATGAGATTACACGATGCTTACACTCAAACATCCATCACCGACGTAATGAATAAATGTTGAACGATCCTATCTGTGAAATCGAACATCCAGACTATTCAAAAGCTTGACAAACATATCATCCAATCGCTCACATAGAAGGTGATAAAAACACGGGTATACGCCTACGCTGTGAACATCCGCTCATCGAATATTGAAGCGTGACATTAGTAACTGTAGCAATATAAGTTTAGTGAGATCCGAAGAGTGAGCTCAAGGCAGATATGCAAAACCGATCTTCGATGTCCCACTCAAGTAATCAGAGAAGTTTGCAGTCTCTCGAAATCTCTCCTATGACAGTCATACTGATCGTTGTCTTCTGTTTGTGTAAAGTGCTGGGCGGAGTTATCGAGGTAAGTTTGTTTTTCAATCAATGAACCACCGTATCTCCGCTGGCTTCCAACTACCAAATCGACGAAACAAACCCGTTGTCTTTTTTCCGCTACTGAGCCGCAGATTTTTCAATTTTGACTTGTGAGTCATCCTAAAATGGATTCTTCTAATTATTCCATCGGAGTTAATAGTCAATACAGAAAAAAGTCAATTCGCATTATTTCGCTAGTAACTCCTATACGTCTAACCGCACGCCTCAGCACCTATTCTTTCCATATCTAATACTTGATTAGTTCTCCATAATCCATGCACAATGGTCAATGCCATTTTTCACATTCTCCTGATTATTTGGACTTCGTTCTGTCCCGGAATTCATAAGATATTGACTTGGGATGTTTCGAGGAATATCGATTTTGAGATGTGACAGGAGCTCATAAATAATGAGAAACTTTGGGAAAAAACTATATTGTTATCGCGCGATTATTGGTTCGGGGCCTGCTCCAGATCCAGCATGAGCAGAGTCATCGTTTGCTAGATCCACAATAAGATACGCGGTTATAGAAAATCGATGCGAATCATTCATAAGATAGTGTTTTAGTAGTACATTTCGATACGAGGGCGAAGAAGAGGTTTCACGTCCGTGTATGGAACTATATTTTTCGATAATCTGTGAGCGAAAGTTACCAAACTCTGCGCAAAGTCAACATTCACGCACAGAATGTCAAAAATAATTTTTCGTATTCTCCGTAAACCCTTACCAAAGTTGGCTTTCGTCTTTAAAAATCAACTCGCAGTAGATCTTAGAGCCTCAGGAGCAATTTGAGTAGAGCGCTCTAAAAGTCAGGCCCGGTCGTGCCCCATCATTCTTCAACGGTACGGTTGGATATCACGAAGAGAAGCTGCAGTATCAATTATATTAGCTTATGATTCAACGCTTTTACATTACGATTAGCCATGTAATTCTATTCAAGTGCACGGGGTGATATTCAGTGCATCGCTCCACTAATCACTAATTCTAAGAGAAAATGAGTCAAGTGGATTGAGAATGGAAACAAGCTCCTATTATCAAATTTTGGAGGACATTTTAGAATGAAACGATTTGTCAAACTGTCGACGAACTATATCCAGGTCTTTCCTGGGGAATCAATCTTTGTTTCATTTGTCTGTGACGTTATATTACTGTGATAGTTGAGAGTGCTTACCTCGGAAGGGTCATTGTAGTGATGTCGCCGAGATTCTAATCGCGTTACTGATGATTTAATCACGTTGGTGAAAATTCAACTGATTCCAGGGAAATGAAGATCAAACCACCCCATGCTATGAAATACCCGACGTGATGGGAGACATAGTTCCTGATGATACTAAGAGATGTTTGATAGAGCATACAGTTGATAATGGTGAGGGCATATCATACGCAAATTTGAAAGATTTTTTTTTTAATTTTAGAATAGAATAGAAAATGCGCTTATTTGCAATCTTTTACAAGAGTATCCTTTAAGAGTTTCAAGGAATATTCTCATACGGAAACTGAATCATTTCTCGAATTTTGCAATTATGGAGAAGGTGGTGGAAGTCTATAAGAAGAGCATACAAATTTGTAATGATCGGCGGGAGCGATCATCTCGCTATCTTACTAAATATAATTGTAGAAAACTTCATCTTCTCCATCTTCTCAGTGATTCAGCTAAGATACGTTCCTGAAACGATAAGCTTCAATTTTTGTAAGTTCCAATGACGAACGTAACTGATGAATAAAAATTTCCCATCTCAGAAACTCTAGTCACAAGGTATGGCAGGAACTGGACTTTCCAAGACGACTTGACCACAGACGAACAAATATGTCAACTAGCTTGTGTCAAAAAACAGGAGGTGGTAAGAAGTATTCAATATTTTTCGCGCCCAAAGCCCGACTATGTACGTAAGGTGAGCTCTTGAAGACAGTGTCTCAAAGCTGTAGCTTACCTTCAACTTTTTTGTTTGTCAATTCTGTGACTTGAAGCCTGTGCGAGGAATTCAGTAACACTGCGAATGAGGAAATGAAGATTGGCAGAGAGCTATATTTACGCGTTTCATAGTCAATATTAGAAGTCGACCATCGAATGCGACGTTCAATGCTTTTTGAGGCCAAAGAGGGTTTGTTCTCCAGCAAGGTTCAATTTCAGTATACTCCATTTGCAAAATAAATAACATTTTTCTCGAGTTGGATTGCTCTTCGCATGTTATTGGACCGTTGTGCAAGCAGACTGACTATTTTTTTTGAATTGTCAGTGAATCTGAGACAAGGGCAGACCTTAATTCTATACCCCCATAACATAGATAATGTCTAGAAATACATATTGTTGGTGATTATATTGCCAAGAGGAGTGTCTAGTAGCGCGTGATCGGCAACCAGTGCCACCTCCATTATTCATGAACCCCCGCAGGAACTCACGAGCTAAGGACCAGGGGTCCGGGTCACGAATGCTGCCCAAATTTTTTGTGCATACTTGTACCATCTGGGATACGAAGAGTCCGACGTATCTCGGCTAGCTGAGCTTCGTGGCTCGAGCAACAGCCAGCTAACTCGGTATTATATGCAACTTCTGAACACGAGCTCATCTTGGAATGCTCAAGATTCTATCTGTGTCTCCGGTCAGGAGGCCATTCGATAGAGATCATGTGAATTCTTCATACTCCAGGGGTTCGAGTTCGTAAAAAAAATTTTGGTCAAAATTGGTGACCGAGACCCCTGGTACACGACCCTTGTCAGTGAATTCGAAAAGGAAGATTGAGTTGTACGACCGTTTATTTGGATTATGGATAACGCCGTTGGTCTACAGAGACACGAGCCGAACTGATCTTTTATTACTTGTCCTAAAAAGGCCATCTTATAATGCTCCGTTTATCCCATCTAGGAATCAATGATGGTGGAGGCAGCTCAAGGAAATTTGAACAATCGACCCAGCTCACAAAAAGAGAGTCTAATCAAAATTGATAGCGAGTGCAAGCAAGGTAAATATCAATTTGTGGCGAGCTCGTGACTGAATCACATACTTGAAGTTGAATTTTTGGATCAAATATTTCAGGAGGTACGGACATTTGCAAGTACTTGGCTTGTTTGAACGAAAATTTTAGTTTATTCGAGTGCCAACGGAGACCGAGCCGGTCTCTCAGAAGTTTATTCAGAAGCAAGTTGCTCGAAATGTGGGGACTCACTGTATGTTCTGGATTTTAATAAACGCGTGTTATACACATTTGATATGTGCATTTATTAATACCGAAGCTCATCGTATCGTAAGTATTTTCCAATCGTGGAGAACTTTCGAGAGGGAGCGCCTGATTACTCATCCGACTTGATCGAAAATGGGATATGAAGAGCTGTTTTTGTAACGCTAAGAGAGTCTGAAGACTTCTTCGTTTGGAATATTGGTCGTAAAACATTTCCCCTGGAATAATAATGGTATCGGGGATGACATTCTTGTTTTTGGTTAAAAAGGAAATATTTCAGTGACTGTAGTTTTGGGAATGAGATCCAATAGATTTCTGTAGAGAGATCGATTGATGCTGCTAGCAGAGAAGCAACAAACCATTTTCTACCACGCCATTTTTCAACACGCGTTTGATACTCACATTGCCAGAGTGGTGGTTTTACGGAATACTTTTCTACCCCTAGAATTTAACACGTAAAGTATTTTCCAATGAACGTGCCGAGATCAATGTAAAACAAGAAAAATCAAGTCGTCGGTGGAAAAACCTGTCAGCATCGAGTATATTTAGTCGAATACATATCATTCTATGTTTGCTAGAGCAAATAATAAACAAAGAATTCTACTGGAATGAATCTTGCAGTACAACCAGGTGTCTATTTCGAGTAATTCAGGTTCCGTTGGAGACCGCTCATTTAGCTTACCCATGTTTTGAAGGAATTTCCAAAAACACTGTGATCATATGGCTATATAAAGACGCCACTACGATCCCGATAAACACTCGCAGGAAATGTCGATAGTTACACCTATGACAACGAGTTCTACTAATTGTGAGTCATTTTCAGGTGTTTCATTGGTATTTTTCCTAACAATAGAAATCGCTGAAATTTTGCATACTGGAAGATTCCATGGGTTTGAAGAACATATCAAAATTCCAAGAGGGTCTTGAACCTAGATTCCGAGATATTAATCCTCCAAGTTTTGACAATTTACACGGGGAACATAGGGATTTCAGCTTCTGCCTTAAATATTACAAAAACAGAACAATAAGAAAAGCTGAAAAAATTCGTGCTGATACCTCATTATGAGGGAAGAATCTCTGTGAAATTGCATGAAGATCGTCAATCTGATTTTGGAGATATCTCATTTTACAATAATCACATCAATAAACAAGCCAAGCAAGAATTTGGAAGATAATTCATCCCTGAAGTTCATGGTCTTGAGAGTATTCATGTCAATTTCATCTAGATTAGTGGTTTCACTCAAGAGATATTCAATTTCTAAAATATTCTCTGGCGTCTGTCTCTCTCTTACCGCGTGAACTACCTTAAGATATGATTGTGTCTTACAAAAGTATCAGAAACTCTCCTGGTAGAATCCATCACTTGGAAAAGTAGCATGGGGTATATTTTGAGGCAAATTTTACCTTCAGATTCAACATGGACTTGATGATCTACTTTGATTCTGAACGACTCATAATCTTGCTTTAACTTTTTTTGACGAGTTACCATTTCGTGAAGAAACATGTGCAAAAAGATGTACGAAACGATTTTCTTCTCTTTCTCATTTTCAAACCGATAATTTGAAATCATCTTGCCAAGTGAAAGTATCTAGCGATGGCTCTCCAACTTGGCACCCCGGCATGATACACGAACTAATACCAATCAGTGTTGATAAAATAAATCAACTTTTTTCAAAGATCTGATTTATGTCCGTTTTCAAAGACTACGCAAGGAAGCTCGCATTCATTGCAAAGTCATTTTTTATGGAAAAGGTATGGTCATAAGCGTCCGCAGAACCGCAGTCGCTCCTCTTTTTTCAGCTTATTCATTAATAGAAGTCCCGCACCAGACGGAATCAAATTCCTCGCACCTAGATTCTCCCGTTTCAACTGAGCTCTCCATTCAACTTCATTGTTGACTCAGACTTTAGGCTAAATCCATGCAGTTTCAACAGATCCATGTAGTGGTTCCACTCAAGGTTTAATCTATTCAACAAAGTTTGGAGACAGCAAGGGTAATTATTAGAATATATTTCAACCCATCTAATCGCAGCTGCAGCTTATGATTGCAATATGTTGATTGAATTGAGCGAATAAATGGATCATAACATTATACACATCTGTTACGGTCTCAATGTCATCGATGTTCAGACTTTCTTCAAATTGAGACGAGACAAGATTTGAGTTATCACTCAGACAGATAAATTGCAGCCCAAAAATAATCCTCAAAAGGCTGATTTCATCCTATTTGCAACGGCTATAATTTATTCTTAGTCTCGCTGGTTACACATTCATGTGATGCTGATTGTACAGACATAAAATATTTGTGACATAATGTATAGTGGAAACCACATCTGCGATCACTTTGGATCTAACGAATGATATGGCTGTTACTGCTCGACTATACTGAGGATAATAATAGCAGTAAAATGATTCAGTTTAAGATAGCTCCGATTGAGGACGTATTGAATCATTGATTCCAAAGACAAAAGACTTGTCTTCAATAGCTCGCGTAAGGCCAATTATCTGATTCTGAAGACTATTATTCCAAAATTATGAACAGTGTTAGACTGTTATTTTTACAACTACCTGACATATTATCAAGGAATCCTGAGAATCAGTTATTAGGATTCAATCCTCTTGCTGAACAAATCTTGCTCCTATGAGAATGGCCCATTGACAGGAATGGCTCGAGCTTTTCTCTCTGAGATAACTTTTTCCAGTAATTTTTATGCGTCTCTCAGGACTATTTCTCTTTTATCTTTCATGATATTCAATATAAAAACGGGTGATTTTGATGCTCATCTTGATCCCAAGAGCTAATTTAATCCTTCAAATTCCACGTAGACAGTGGCGCAGCTTCACGTGAAATAATCAATTCCAACCAATTATGAATTGATCTTCCTTCTTCCAGCAAAGACAATTTTCATTATCCACGACTGAATTCTATTCTTGACTACACTTATATTAAATTTGATTCATATCAAAGCTCTGATTACTTCAGTCCATTGGGTCGAGGATTTGAATCAGCAACACAAGTTGCGCGCATGTTCTTCCACTGTCTAGATGGTTTCCGGCCCAAATTCGTATTATGCTTACAGAACGATCTCGAGTCAACACACATTACTTACGATGGACCCCGCACAGCGCATGCTATTCTGATTGTACGCTGACTTGAACACATTTTTTCGATCTACTCATAGCGAGTAAGGTTTGTATCGTTGTGAAAGAAGATGTTAGATTTTACGGGGAGAATAGCGCTCTTGTATCTCTTGTACTGTTCAGAACCACGCTTGAAACCATTCTACAATAAGCTTGACAACGGTAACTAAAAAAAGTTCGCTAAAAGCCGAACCAGTCATTTTAAGAAAACACAACAAGCGTAATGGATATACATCTGGCGCTCTCAAAAGCTTTACATTTGAGAACTTTTGAGTGGTTGGCGCACAGAAACTTGTTCTACTAGACAGCTGTCTACTGGAAAATTTTGTCCGCTCCCATTTTTTTCTTCTTTCACCCTCTCATTTATTTCAACATCCCTGTTTTAGGTAACAATCCCACGGAACTTCGTAATCCTTGAGTTGGTGTTGCATCTGCTTCTGGCGAAGAGTCACTGCAAAGGACGAGCTCTACAGATTTCCGCGAGGAAACAGCTTGCACTGAGAAATCGTCAGCTATACGAGGCCAAATAAACATTTTGACTATACATCGGCAGTGCATTTGCGTTTGCGAGCAGCGAACTCCAGTCGAGTTGGTGCGCTACCGCAGCACTGAATCTTGTTTTAGTCTCACTTGTGCAGGAGGAAATTCTTCCGGATGGGAAGTTACTCTGCAAAGTTTTCACGGAAGGAAGTATTTTGAATCGAAATGGGATTTCGCTCAGTGTCTAGCCTCAATGAACTTTGTGAAAATATCTAGCTGCTTTTTGTGCTCATTGAATAATTCAGTCGGTTTTAGAGTTTTATCTCGACAACAAGTATATCGTGATGTGGGGATATTCTTTGGGAAGAGACAATAGAAGTTTAGAAGATATAAGTATTGTCGGAAGTCTTGATCAATTATAAAAATTGAAACTTCTGATAAATCTGAGAAAATTTCTTATCAAACGAAATAATATTATGTACATAATCTTCGATGACTTTGATCGAAAAGAGTTTCCAATGATCTACAATGATAATTCGGAAGAGTCTCTTCCGATATTATCATCGTGAGTCACTCAAGAAAGGAGATGTTTCCTACTTTCTACAATGTCTAAGACCAAGCAAGACAGTGCAATGACCGAATTTTATGGCTATTTCGCAGTCGTACGTTCAATAGGTGAAACAGGAATTTCCCGACGGCGGCAACAAATTTCTCGATGTATCCAGGCACGAATTCAAGCTTATTTCAACAATTACCTTAAGGATCTATTGGAACTATGAAACGCTGAGAGACCCATGACATATGCAGACAATCATCTTGCGGGACCTGAAGATCACAATCAATTTACGCCCGTGGAAAAAATTTTACGCGCGCGCAATCTCGCGATTCGCGGAGAATTTTTCGCGTCAATAGGTAAGTACGTTACAGCGCCAGAGGAGCGAAACAATCTCGGCCAGCCCGCAAACGAGGCGAATGGATTCGCGCTTTTACCCATGCAAGGGCTTTTGCCAGCACCCGCTGCTCGGCTCGCTGCGATTGTTTCGCGCTGTATGGGAGTAAAAGCTCGAGCGTAATTAGCATTAGGTATGTGCGCGGTTGCTGGCTAGAAAGCGAGTCGAGCCGCCGCAACAGAGAGGCTACTTGGCTGCGCTCGTTGAAAGTAACACAGCATTTTTTACACGCTTCTACTCTTAAGCTCGCTTTGCTCGCCCCCTTCGCGAGAAAGAGAGCTTTTGTGGTTTCTGTTTGCGAGGTGCAGACCAGTCGAGAGATGCCGAGCTACCGGACCGTGAAGTGACCCCGTGTGGGGCTGCGTTGCATAGACAGCTGAATGCGCAAGTTCATTTTGTACTCAGAAACATGCCGCGGCTAACTCCGCTTGAGGCTGTGCAGATTGCATTGAAAGATGCCAGACTATAATGATGGCTGGAAGTGAAAAGGAACTATCTAAAATCATCCGGGTTGGAAAGAACTATCCCAATATTCTGTCGAGAAAGGAAACATCCAAAAATTTTTGGTCAAAAGGGGGTGCTCAAGACTTTTTGTTCTAGGAAGAACTATCCAAAATGACTTCTGATCAAGAAGGGAGTTTCCAAAATTAGCTGATTGTAGAAGGAACGATGCAAAATAACTCTGTAAAACGGAACTATCAGAGGATGCCCGGGCAATAAGGGGCTATCCAAAAATTTCTGAGTTTTGAGGAATTCTTTAGCAATTTCCTTTCAAAGACGAATTGACCATAATCTTCAGGTATAAAAAGGAACCACCCGAAATTTTCTTGTCAGGAAGGAACTACCCAAAATCTTGCTCTAAAATCGCATATCTGAAGAGGATCCATTTAATCTCAATAGCCGGACAGGAGGCGAATATCTGAGTTGGTTCATGTCAAATCGAGATGAATTCTGGAAGTATTTTCTAATGTTTTTAAACCGTCAACATTTCAAGGAACTAGAAAACGGCTAGATCAATAGTTTCTGGAACGAAGAAAATGTTCTCGGTCGAGATACTTAGACGTATATTGGTCATGCTTTCGCCAGAATGTTTTGGACAATTACTTTCTTGCCAGATGACTTTGATTGATTCTTTCCTCCAATTAGAAATTTATGGATGCATTTCTGGTAATTTAGCAATTTATAATGGTTCCTTTTTACCCAGACAAATTTGGGTAGTTCTGTTTACAATCAGGCATTTCTGACTAATCTTTTTTTCGATAGAAGATTTTGGATAGTTTCTTTCTGTGGGATAGTCTTGGATGGTTTCGTTTCAACCAAACTTTGTGGATAATTGCATTCTAGTTAAAAAATTTTGGATAGCTCGTATTTCTCCTCAATGGACGGATTGGATTCGGAGGAGTACATAAGTCTTGTGAATTCAAATTTAGATGCACAGATGTCTTGTGAAAATTGATGGTAAATTCTCGATGTTGATCTTAAAATAATACATTCGATTCGCGAAGCTCGAAGAATCTCATCGAGAAGATGAGGAGTCGTTTGTCAAGTGGAAAATCGCTCTGGTCACTCAACAGTGATGACTCATTTAGCCGCAAGATGCTGGATATTGAGAGGAAAATGAGATTGGGATTGGATGTGTGAGATTATCTACCATAATTAAATTACACCAGGTATAATCTCACTTTAGACCTTGCATTCATTTATTCATTAGTCGATGATGAGAAGAGTATGGAGTACCCTCTCCACGTATCGTCTATTGTCGATGTCTCGAACCGTCTGTTCAATTTTAGACTTATGTAAACATGATGAAGATAAGAATGATGAGGGAAGAGCCACTGACGCTAGTTTGAACTAATAATATTGAATGGATGACGTATCTAGACGATCGCTTGATAGACCATCACTCATTCTTAATTCTTTTGGAACGTTCGGCCTATGCTCAGGTCTGTATTATGAGTGTATTCTTACATGTATATAAGGAATGTACATGAGTATTAATTTTTAGCGCACCTTCACTCATAAGTAACGCTTGCTCCCTGTGGAGCAGGATTTGCTTGTGCAAACTCTTTCATTGATACAATGAGATATGAAAAGTTCACGGAAGTCAAAATTGATAAGACATGCTAGCAAATTTTATGTTTAAGGCTATTGTAAAAGGTTGATGCTCTTCGTCGACTGATTTCGACATACAAGTTTTGAGCAGCGAATGGTTTTCATGAATATTCAAATGTAGTTACATACTTACTTCACTGAAAGCAATAGTTCCATTTTGTTCGTGAAATCCACATGTCTCAGAACTTTTCATGTAACAAAAATATCGTAAGGACACAATACTCGTTGAGGCACTCGCTCGAGGAGAGTAAATTGATGCCAACTGTGCACACATTATGTGAACTCTGGGCTGACTTATTTCACATGTTCCTATAATTGCTTGTCTTTGCATTGGTATCGACTTAGAAATCCTTTGAAATAGATTGTGTCTTCGATATTCTTAGCTTCTATGAATGAATTCCTCACAAAGTATAGTATTCCAGGACACTGCACGTGGACGGGTAGTTTTGTACGAAGGACTGTCTGTGACACCAGCGGAACGAGTGTTACAAGTCCTTCGTACCAAAACTACTTCTCCGCACGCTGTTTCATACAATATTTTATAGCACGGATACCCAAAAATCATGTGCCAAGTTGCGATTTTTAGGTTCGAGTGCTATGAAACAGTGTTTCGCTAAACGAACGAATAGATCCATCCACGCAATTTCAACTCTATAAGATTATTGATTGTGAAGGAGAATCCTCGTATCAGTAACAATATGGATCATGGTGAAGTAATCATGTGATGCGTGACGATGTATTCGTCACATTTGTGCAGTCAACAGGATCCGATGAAAATTTCAAATCAACTTTATTCATGTACATATCTTATTTTTTTGAAACGTTAGTATATTGCGTAGCTCAGAAGAGAACCAAACTACAATAGAGCATGTGTTTTGTTTCCTCACAGAGGAAGCATTCGACGCGGACTTTTCAGTCCAAATATTTTGATTTTCTGTCCTTACTTCTCCATACTACTCTAATTTCAATAAAAAAACGATGTCCCTCCTTGTACTCGTCAATCTCTATCATAAAGTATACCAGAAACCGGGTCTGCTCGTATTTGGTCCACTCGTATTTGATGTTACATTCATACCTTTGGAGGACAATACCCCATAGATGACTTGGGGCATCGAGGATTTGATTGAAGCCCGGAACAGGGCTAGGCGTATCTCTAAAAAGTCAAATCTCCCGACGGACCGTCAGGCATACAACAAGTTACGTAATGCTGTACAGAAGGTAAAAAGAAACGCGATATCATCGTATTTCAAGAACAAGATTTCTCATGCCCGGGGCTCAAAAGATCTTTGAAAATGCATCAAAAATCTAGGACTACACTGTAAAAATAAATTCTTAAAGTCAGATCACTATACTTGCTGACTTTTTTACTTAAAACTCTCTGCCGACTAATTTTTAGATGTCAACATTTTTCGAATCGTCTGACTTTTAGCAAGCGGTGCTGATTTTGAGAAAAGCTAAGGGTAAAGACTCAATTTTTCAGTTTGTACTCATGCTCGCTATGCTGATTTTTGTCCCGCAATCTAGCACGTTATAGCTATCAATTTTACAAAGAATGATAATAATTCTCGCGTGAAAAAACATACCTTGACCAGGTCCTATCAAGAGATAGGTTAAGCGTATCTACTGTTGGATTACACCAAGTATTGGGGAGAAATATTCTCCACAGTCCGGTGTACGATGAACGATTCGATGCAAAATCATTCATCATGTGATGTCGTACATCAACCTCAAGAGAAACTGCCGTAAATTAGGAAAAATCAAACACTCCAAAGTTCAGCTCGTACGTTTCTTACTTTCAGTTAATATCCGAATTCCGACACACGCTTTTAGTGGCTTTGAGATCCGTATCTGCTGAATTGTACTACATCTTGATTCGAGCATAGATATGATCTGACTTTGAGAATTTATTTTTGCAGTGTTCGACGACACAAGGGGGACCTGTTTAACTTCCCCACTGATTTAGATGCACTCAATCAACATTCCGCCGGGAACCCAAGCCCCATGCCGCTAAGAGATCAACGTCCTACAGTGCGTATTTCTCCTGATGAGCGTTTCTTTTCCAGACATGTTGACATAGAGAATATCGTACTCCCTCCCCATTTACTTTTTCTAAAAATTATAACTTGGCGAGTATAACTTTTCCACCCAAAACTTTATTCTTATATACTGACTTTCAGTAGACGCATAGGGACTACACATACTCAATAATGTACATAAATGCACAAAATTGTAAGAGATAGGCTATTTTGAAACATGCCCAGACCGTCATTTCAATTCTTGAAAAGAATGAGATCACAGAAGATATATCGAGTACTTCTTGATTTTACATAAAGGAAATATCAATTTCAATTAGAGAAAGAAGTGAAATCGAGGAAGAATTGTCGAGTAGAAATATTCATGATTCATCCTGAAAGTTTCATATCCTTCAATCTTGGGATGATAAAAA
>JAPYYZ010001511.1:0-15352 GCA_030522705.1 Eretmocerus eremicus | reverse complement strand
GCCACATCACAGTCGCAGATATTTCACCAAACCGCTCCGATACCTGCGCACACGTGAGTGCCAATACATTCATGCACAATGAGGTACGACTCGCTCATACTCCGGGGGCCGACAGGTCGATCGCGGAATGAGCAGACATAGTCTGGCTTGCTAACCGGAGACCGATATCTCGGTTATGAAAAATTTGAGCGTCAAATCGGCACGTCGAAATCGATGAATATTGATATCCGAGATCGAGCGATTTGAAAAAAGCGAGGCTTTATTTGACGTGATTTTGCAGATCGCGCTGCCAAATTAAGTCGATGCAACCGGGACTCGAGCTATTTTGTCCAATCTGTCGTTCATCGTCTCTTCTCACGAGATCTTTTTTGGCGAGCGAGCGTGAGTACACGAATATCGCATGCCGTATGCAAGCACTCGAGCCTCAAAAAGTGAGCATGCATGTATGCACCTCATTCTGTTTGTCGGGATAAAGGGAGAAAGAGAGAGGGAGTGTAGAGGAGGATTATTCGAAATGCGATCGTGATCTCTGTAATCAAATAAGAGTTGACTCGAGTTGACAGAGAATTTGTCGTATCGGGAGCTCGTACAATCGATCAAATAACAATTTTAACTTCTCGGTTATTCGCGTGCATTTCGTTTGATTCATTCAGCGTTTATAACTCAATCGTTTTTGCGAAACTAAATGACTCCATGCTTCAGCGCGCATCATAATTCCGACACAGATCTATTAACGAGAGAGTGACGTATTCCCCCAAAAAACTCCAAATTATGAGCTTTAGCTTCATACATCTTTCAAGGGTTCGAACGATTCATTGCCGAACATCTCACATTTTCTGATTTCTCAAATCAATCGATTCATCTTAATTTTGAAGAGAGCAACGGATGGGCGATTCGCCATTAAATTCATTTTCACTTTAAAAAAAACATGACTACTGCGTTGGGAAGGTCTTTTTGAAGAATCTCGTTAGGCCGTTATCGGCAATGAGATCAAAACGTTACGACTAGTGAGTCGGAGAGAAGACTGCATCGACGTGACATTGATGTTAAATACGCAGGCTGCATGCAAAACTTGTGAGGGATTGCTTAATTAGCCTCGGAAAGCGAGAGAGGGGATAATTGTTTTAACTTGATCAAAAACGACTGGAGGCTTTGAAGGCCCAGGCGCTGTGTATATGCTGTAATTACTTGAAGGGCTGCCTTCTCTGGCAGTGCTTTCCTCGTTTTCACCCTTTGAAGATTGAGCTCCTCGACCCGACAACGTAACAACGCCTGTCAGTCTAGGCTGAAATGTTATCGGGCGTTCAGCTCTTTTGAAAGTGAAACTGAATAAACATAGACTTTTCAAGCTGATGGCGGAAAAAATTCTTGTGGATTCGATATCACGAGTTGCATACCGATTCGAGTCCTGTCAATTCAATGAAGCTCTCAGGATCAATATACCCATCGAGGCGTTAAGGGCAGAATATACAGAAGGGGGTAACTTTTTTCTGAGAAAGAAAATAGACTTTCCATCAGAGTTTGAGTATCCTTATAACCCAGATACTTATTGCGTCTCAAAATAGGAGAATGTCGCGTGTAGTTTTTCGTCATAGAAAGAAAACCACATCCAAAATGAAAACCTCGTCAGTGATGAAAACGGCATCTCGGAAATTCGCGAAGAGAAAGTTAGTCACTCGCGTAAAGTGAGGTCACAAGGGGTGTCGCTTTCTCAAGCATAAAGGAAAAACAAATGTCGCTCATATTACTGACAATGAACTAAGTTTAGGCCGATTTACTGGGCGAGGAGTGAAGTACACAATATGGCATGACCAGCTTGCAAGCGGCAGCAGCAAGAAGCGGAATGTCGCGACGCGGAGGAGAGCCGCAGCGCGAGCAGGACAGTCCATCGGGGGGTCGTTGGGTGAGCGGGTGGCCCCGACGAGGGGGGGGGGTCGCAGTCCTTCGCTATATGGCTGTATGTACAGTACACAACGCGAGCCCGGGCAAATCGCGAGTACGGCAGCGAGCGGACTTGTCTTGACCCGCTGCGGACTCTCGGCCGGTCGCAAGCTCTGTCCTGCGGAAGCGCGCGCAAAGCTGTCGATTCGAGCGACTGCGCCAGCTGTCGCCCGAGTCAGACTCCGCGTATATCTCGCGTCGGACATGCCAGAGCTAAGATTGCACGAGGTATTTTGGCTTGCTTAATCTCCGTTCCACTTGACCTTGAGCGTCGTGCAGATGAGCATCAGGCTGATGGATCGCTGCATCGTTTGCAGGAGACGATACTTCTGACGAGGCAGCCTAATCAGTTCACTAATTTTATGAACGAGCCATAAGGTATACCCTCACGATCGACAGATTCTTGTAGAGTGTTGATCTGAACTGGAGCTTCGGCATTTTCGCGACCGATGAATAATTTCAAGTGCTTATCGAGATTTCATATTGAACGTTAGTAAACAATCTAAAACGAGAAGTGAGGATGCGATGAGCTTCAGAATGTCAATAATAAGCGCGAAAAAGTATATTGGAAAACTTGAACCAGATCTCGATAGCGGTCATCAAGGCTTACCCAGTTCGATATATGATTAATTCGAAACCAAAAAGCACGCTCTGAGCACACAGGTGAGGTCGAGCTTTGGCGCAAGCTGCTCGGCTATATCGGGGTGTCGGCTGCCTCGAGAGCTCGGTATAAGAGCGAGGAGAGCTTGCAGGCTGTGGCCGGGCGGCGCGCTATCGATCGCGGCCTCGCGCGTCTTCTCCGCCTCGCTGACGGCTGACGCGAGCCCGTCACGCGTGACGAGTCGAGACGGACCGCCGGACGCGCAGCGGCTCGGGAGGGGAGGCCGGAGGATTCGCGCCACCGCGCGCTCGGCTCGTCCGCGACACGCAGCTCCCCTTTTCGTCTCGGCGTGGGTGGTGGGGCCTCGGCTCCTCGCGCCCCACGCGATTCCCTCCCCGCGCACCGAGTACTCCCGCGCTGCGGTGCTTGCAAGCTCCGGCTTCTAGACCTCGGCTCGCGACGTTCACTGCTTTGAGGGCATCTGCACAACTTTGAAATTCGTCGGCGAGCTGCGCAGGGGTGGCATTTTCCAAAGATGCGTTGTGAGCCGAGTGACCACGCACGCTGAAGTCGACTTGTCATTTGACGTCCGTCGAGTGATGCGCTGTAGTTACGCGTGCCAGCTGCACGACTCATACCTTCGCAAGACTGACGTATCATTTCTGTGATAAATTCAGTGACTATGGCCTTGACCAAATTTCTGAATATTTATATGGGTCAGAATCATATATTGTTGCAAAATCGTGCGTACGTCCCTCGCGGATTTTTTCGCCGACTTTTCATATGAAAGTAAGTAGGTACCAAAAACAGCAATTTTCCAGTTTTCCAGCCCAAAATAAAATTTGGGCTCCCGTGAGAATTTTTTGAAGTCTCAAAAAACGTCTTTTCAGACCCTTTTTCGGAAATTCTTCAAATCGGTTCAGAGACATTTCAGAGAAATCTACGGGTTTTCGTTTTCCTCGCTCTAAATTTGAATCTGCTCATTTGGCGCTTGGAAGCGTAAGACGGATTTTGCTTGATTTTTGGCCTGTCTTGAAATGGCTGCCATTTGAAGCTAACGCAGTATTTTCAAGTCTAGTTCGACTAGCTTTCACTGTTTTGGAAAGACTTATATTTTTCATTTTTGAACGTCCAAATCGGTCGAATTGGGTCCGAGCTATGACGATTTTTAGAAATATTTGAAACTTCAAAGGTCAGTGCTCGGACCCAATTCGATCGATTCGGACGTTAAAAAATGAAAAATACAGGTCTTTTCAAGACAGTAAGAACTAGCCAGACTATACTTGAAAATATTCACTTGGCTAAAAATGGCAGCCATTTCAAGAGAGGCCAAAAATCAAGAAAAATTCCTTTTCCTTTTCCAAGCCCTAGGTGAGCGTATTCAAATGTAGAGTTAAAGTCAATTTTTTTCTGAAAATTAACGCAGGAGAATGCAACCTCGTAGACCTCTCTAGGATGTTTTCTAATCAGTTGGCGAAATTCCGAGAAGGGGTCTAAAAAGACTTTTTTGACGTTCTGTGCGTAAAAGTTGACTTTGCGCATAGTTTGGCATCTTTCACTCACAGATTGTCAAAAAATACAGTTCGATACACGGGCGTAAAACCTATTTTTTGCATCCTCGTGATGATTCCGACCTCCACCTGCGGCTCGGGCCGGAAACCCATCACTCGGATGCGAAAACAAGTTTTTCTGCCCTTGTATCGAAATGTACTATTTTGGGACTTCAAAAAATTCCGAAGAGGACTCAAAATTTTTTTGGATCACTGAGAAAATGTTATTTTTGGTACCTACCCTTATATAAACAATCGGTGAAAAAATCCGCGGGGGGGGGGGGGCTGCGCACGATGTTGCAAAATATATAATTCTGACATACAATAAATATGTATTGAGCACAGGGTGGTCCGATTTAAACGAACCACGCGAATATCTCAGCCGGCGTTCGAGATAATGAGAAGTGACCCGTACAAAAGTTGTCTACTTTTGATGGGGGCATCTAATGGTGACCTTGACTTTGACCTTGGAAGTCATTTTCAAGATTCTTGGGGATGAACTTTTTTTTTAATGGAAATCCATATTTTTGACCTCGCAATCGGATTCCTCGTGGAAATTTAGATTTTGACATGTATTCATTGTATCGTTCGAGAAAATTTACCGAGGTCATCAGAAGCTCAAAAAATTGATTTGTGAAAAAAATGATTGATATTGGAGGAAAAGTTTTCTTTTTGACTCCGATCGATCATCAGGTTCCGATCTGAATTTCGACTATTGAGAATTGCATAATCGAGATTTATTGAGAACCACTTCCATCAGAGTATCACACCAATGAAAAAAAAGCATAGGTAATTTAGGCATCAGGCGCTAGGGTATTCCAATTTGCATTACCGCAAATTTCATATCGTAATAAGCTTTTATCATACTCATATATCAGTCTTGATTAATCGGGATTCTCATGATCGAAAAAAATTAATTTATTCCAACATTCTCAAGTTCAATGCATAACACAAATACACAACATAAACAAAATTATTTCGATACAAGTGCGTATATAAGAACTTTCTTTCGCATCCGAGTGATGGGTTTTCGGCCTGAGCCGTAGGCGTGGGTCGGAATCATCACAAAGATGCGAAAAATAAGTTGTACGCTCGTGTATCGAATATAATTTCTTGATAAGTGAGTGAAGGTTGCCAATCCGTATAGGAAATCAACTTTCATGGACAGAATGTCTAAAAATACTATTTCAACGCGTATTGATACGCGTGTGAATTACCACGCGCGGATTTCTGTGCCCGGGGTGGAAGGATAGAGCTCCTTCTGAAGCTATTTTAGCATAGAAAAGAACTCAGCGGGTATGGACATGCATGTAGAACTCAATTTCTAACGCGATGAGTTCACCTAAAAGTGCAGCAAACGTGATCCCTTGCTTAGATCCTTCAAAAAAAGGTGACGTTGAAAACCACGCGTTTTTTTTCCACGGCACGTCGTGCCGAGGGCATGAGGACCAATCTACAGCTTCAATCGCTCGCTCACTCGACTTCTCTACTCCTCTACTCTCGAAACAATGCTCGATCTCTCTGGAATACTCTTATCGAACACTCTGCGCGTCCGCGAGTGCAGGCTCGTATGAAAACGCCGAAGACGCGTACAGGGCTCGTAAATTGCACGGGCGCGCGCTTGCGTAAATTATCGTCCTCGTCGTTCTCGTCGTCGGCGTCGTCGCAGGGCAGCCGCATAAGACGAGACGCGATCGCGACCGGTTTGTCAGCTGCCGCGCCAAGGTGACTCTACGGCTCGGAGGCAATGCACAGAGTGCAGTGCACAAGAGCATGGCCGCAGTGGGCCGTGAGAGCTCTTTGGGGCCGTATGTGCACGCGGACCGGGGCATTGGGCACGAGATCGAATGAGAGAAAGAGCCAAGAGAGAGAGATGGAGTTATATGGGCCCCGAGGCGCGAGCTCGCGGGCCTTGTAGGCGCCGAGTCGACACCGAAATTCACTTAGGGCGCCCACGCGAGCGCTCCGACAAACTCTCCCATTTGGAACTCTTTCTTTCTTTCTTTCTCTCCTTTCGTTTTTTACAATGTGCAATCGCGGCGAAAGCGCGATCGCTACGGTACAGAGCTGGTGGTCATGGGCACACTTATCGGTCGCAGAGCCTGACGATGAAATTGCGCGAAGCGCTATCGGCTCTGCGCGAGCCACGTGCAGCAAGGAGCGACGAGCTTGCGACTAATGCGGCTGAGTAAACGCACGCGCCCGATCGTTCGATGTCGATTCGGAGACCGATTGACTGATTGGAGTTGCTGCTACTGATCAACCGATGAGCTGGTTTCACTCCTGTTTCGGTCCATATACGTTCGAGATTTCGATTCGGCAGTAGTGCCTGATATCATAACGCTCATAACGTTCTGCAATCTTCCGCAATGAAAGCTCCGACGTCCACTCTTCTGCGATGTAATAGATACCGAGCCGATCGTCGATTTCATTCTTATAATATTTACAATAACTTTGAACCTTCATTAGCAACAAAAAACGTTGGACAAAAAATAATACTCGTTCGACCCACGGTAAAATGAAAAATTTTCAGCAGATTCATCAGAATTTTGCCGTTTGATGGAAACTTCTTGAGTAGATAAGTATTGAAATTTTCACGGATTCTGAAAAGAAATTGTTTTCAAGTGCAGCGCTTTCCACCTCGAATTCCACACTTAGCAGCTCCCAACTGCACGCCATGAAAATGAGTGTCATTTAGCCGATCAATAAATTCGATTAAATTGACTATCACATAGTTGCCATCCTCTTCGCAATGCATAACTGTACTTTTCCAAGAAATTTTCGCTAGATAAAAGTATGCTCGGCATCAATAGTTGATTTTGGTACTTGCTGCCAATTCAAATAAAATTATACCCACCACGGGAAACACGACATCCAATATTGTTCCGGTGATCAAATCTCACAAAGCCCCCTGCCATATTCCTCAATCGTGTCGTATATGATGCAATGAACAGAACAAAATTGATCGTCTAGCTCTCCCCTCTCTCCCACATTGCCGTGGATCAATTTTTCGCAAAGCGCTCGAGGACTCGGTCGTGCGGCAGGAGATAAACGAAACGTCCATCAGGGATGCAATAGCAGATAATACACTCTGAGATGGGCGATAAAATATCGCGAATTTGGTCTATCGGGTCGGTTCATTTGAATCGAGCAGGCGAGCGAGCGGTCGCGACGTCTCGATCTGCATACATCAATAAATCCGAAAATAACGAGTCTCCGCGGCGAAATAGAGTGGAAGCGTCGCGCACAAATCAAATATTCCGCGCTATGCGGCAATCGCGAGCCGGGGCAGCTGCAATTATATTCTTCTCGAAAGCGGACGCGATCTACAAACCAAGTACATCTTGCAGCGTTAGCCGCGCAACTCATATTCCGTCAGTGCCGCTACACAGAGCGGTGGCATATAAATTTGCGCGTCTCCGAAAATAAAGGCCGCAACCCCGCTCTATACGGAGTCTGTCTCTCGCGCCGTCATCGGAAGCAATCCGTCAGACGCCGTGGGCACTTTTTGCCGGCTTCGTCGTCGTCTTCGACGTGCAGAGAGCACTCTCTCTCTCTCCCTCGCTCTCTCTCCTCATGACACGTCCGTGCCAAATAGAGAGAGGAGGACCCACGCGCGGCACACATCCTCCGATGAAGCGCAGAGAAGAGGAGAGTCGCATCAATTAGGAGGCGCGGGTGAAAACAGCGCCTCGAAAGCTGCTCGCCGGCCTTTGATGTGCCCCACCGCCGGGCAATGCGCTCTGGCTGCCGCGGCCCCCCTCGCGCTCAACTACGGCCATCTTTTCGTGGCCCCGGACGCACGATTTATTAGCGCCACTCCGGAGAAGTCTCGGATGGACGGATATCACATTCGCGCGTGCAGCTTCCTCTCCTTTCTTTTTTTCCCCCCATCCACGAGAATCGCTATGGCTGTCCTCTGTAGTCTGCATGGATGCACGGATGGCCTGTTGTGGCGGGGTGCCTGGATTCGAGTATGGGCTTTGGATGTCCGAGGAGCCGAGCTTGCGGGGCCACTGCGACGCGCTTGTGGCAGGCGAGATGCACGAGTTCATTTGCGACAAGGAGAAAGACGATGTCGGCGGAGGATAGGTCGTAATTGACCGCCTAATAACGTGTTCGTTGTGTATTTTGACTCTGAGGTCCGTTTGTCTGTTTTTTTACTCGTGTCTTGCGACATAATCTCGAGCACTTGTCATCGCAAACGCAATCTTCATCTTCCAATTGATTTGTTTGCGACGGCGCGTGAACTCAATCAAGAAGCAACGCGTTAACAAATGTATATATAATTTTTTCACTTGGACGATTCAGATGGAATCCAGCAAAATTCATAAGTCGTGAAAGTTTTCGAGAAGTTGAGAATAATGCGGAAATAATATGATGCTTTAGTTTGCGACATTACTTCAAAAAATGTCGTCTGAGAACAAAATTTCGTTTCCAATTTTTTTGGATTTGTGAGTCAATCCAAATTACGAAAAACTTATTTGGAAAGAATCGTTGAATCGTGTCCGACACCTGTTGATTATGTTACCTGTAGAAACGTCCCTCCTGGTTGCCCTATACTTGATTTACAACAAAATTCTTCGTAAAATTATGAAAAATCAAATCTTAAAAATAAAATGAACAATTCAATCCTTCAAAAGACCGAATTCTTCACAATTGATGGGATTAACTCCACAAGAATCTTCCAGGAATAACCACTCGTATAATTTCGAAAGAATCAAATTTTTGAAAGAATCCAGCCCTTTATGACACATGGAAGTATAGAGCACAAATGCAGCGCGTGAAATCCAGAAAAGACCCGTGGGCCCTTTGCGATCTCATATACGAAGAATGGGTCAAGTTTTAATGCAAGCCGCTGCACGCGCTCGATATTTCAAATCGATTGTGCTGCACGTGCGATACATGCGGTCGTCGAAAACTCGGAGCGTTTTGAAGGGAGCGCGACGTGAATGCGTCAGCTATGAAAAATCTCAGCCAGCCCACGGTCTTCTGACTTTTATGACGGAGAGTTTCCTGCGTTATGTCACTGGCCCAAACGACGTGAAAAACTGGGCCGAGACACATAGTACGCAGCCCCGGCAGCTCCTCTGCTCCAGATGCAGTTTCCTCGCCACAATTGATATACCTGCTGCCTCGAGCGCGCCACCATACTCGCATAGGCTCGCGCATAGGCGTTTTCACGGCCGCAGGAAGACGGGCTGCAGGAGCGAGTTGCAGGGCTCTACAGAGCCGCCCGTTGCGCAAAACTTTCACCGCATAGCCGGGCCGCGACAATGGGCCGGCCTTTGTGCCCTGGACGCATCTCCTAAACTCTGTTCCCGGAATTTGAGCAGGGCTAGAGAGCGACGGGGCAAAGCCGCGTCGCGTATGCGCGCGGCACATCCGAGAGACAGCAAGACGCTCATACGCGCGACTACGACGAGACGCGAGCGGCCGCTATAAATCCTTCAAGAGCGGCAAAAAGTGACGGCCGCTGCATGGCGAGACGGGCTCGCTTCGCGCAACTGCGAGTTTGCACGAAAAACGACAGGGATCCACGCTTTTCTACCGCCCCAGCGAGCATACATCTCGCCGAGCGACCTGTCTCTGGCCTCTGAGATGCGCGCGAAGCGACCAAATTTTCAGACGAGCGAGCTGCACGGCGAGCGTAGGAGAGACAGAGAGAGAGAGAGGGTCGAAAAGAAGGGCCGAGGCGCATAAATCGGGCGAGATTCATGTAATGCGCTCCGAGAGCGATATCTAGCCGGGAGTCCCGCACTGTGCAAACTGCAGACTCTAAGCGCAGCCAAGCTTGCTTTTCCTTGTATACGTTTCGTCACGTGGTTCAAGTATAAATCGGCTTTGTACCCAGTTACGCACAGTGTGTCACTCGTCTAACGTTTCCTGAGAGAAGAGTACGCTCTATTTAGTTCTATGTCGATGAAAGTGTATCTGTTTGTTTCTGAGTCCATCCATATCACATTCTTTTTTCTTGTACCCTTTTAGAATTCGTCCAAAAAAACATTCAAATATCTTCCAAAAATCAACTCGATTGGAGAATCATAAGATAAGGGTTGTTTACGGCGTTCTACTTCCAAAAGCACTCGGACAGTAGATCCAACCTCAAAATTGAAAAAAGCAGTTCTCGAAAGCAGGGCCTTTTCCATCATCATGAGACGAATCTCCACTCCCTTGTCATTAAAATAATCACAAAAAAAGTTTTATCTATCCTTTAATCGTGTTTTCTCTCATAATCAATGTAAATCATAATTTCATCGCCGAGCGTTTTGACAGCTACTGGCCTTGAGAAAATCCTTATTCTTGCAGTAGTATCTTAATATGACGTTGGGAGCTTTCAAAATTTTCAAAGATCGCTGCAAAAAGCTGCACGGTACTAACTATCTAGATCTCTCGCGAGCTCGTTCTACGCCAGTATCCATCGTGCAGAGCCACTTCCCATGTGGTCCGCTCTTGACAAGCACACGTATTCGTTGACGAATGAACACGCGGCCTGAAAAATTGGCCGGTGCGTAACTACGCGAGCGTCTTTCGCCAGTAATGTGTCGAGCTTGCGAGCGCAGAGCGCGCTGCTCAAGTGAGAACCGATGATGATGATGCAGTCAAACGGGCGAGTTGATGACGAATGCGAAATTAAATTTAGAGCAGTGCAACTGGCTCTGGCACATGTCGCATCTTTGTCACGAATCAATCACCGGAATACGCGAGACGCCACCGTTGCGTCCATAGCGTCAGCGTCAGCCGCCACAGCCGCGAGCTTGCGACCAAGAGACGGAGCTCCGTGTCTCACTCTCTCGTCGCATTCGCTGCTAATGTTTCAGACGTACCGCCCGCTATCAATCTCCACCACTCACTCTTAATCTCTTCCCCGATCTCTATTTTTTCGCCGCGCCGTCATAAACTTGCGCCTCGCGCAAGTAGCCGCACATCCCCGTTTCACTTCACACGCGGCGAGCGAGAGCTGCTGCTGCTGCTGCTGTTCTTCTTCGTCTTGCACTCGCCTCTTCTCCTCTCCACTTCCACTTCTCGAGCATCGGCATCGCGCGATATAGTTGGAAAAGCCTGCGGGCGCGTATATATGCGTGTATACGCGGCCAAGAATAACCGGCTGATCTCGCGGAAGACCATCGCTCACTCGGCCCGCAGAGGCGAGCTCGTTTCGCATTTGGACGACCTTTCGCAATCGCCGGCCATCTCCGAATCGAAAATTACCGGATACTCAATCGATAGTATTCACGCTCCCTCAATTTGCAATACTGGAAAGAAAACTTCGGAAGATGGGTGACGATTGCGCAGGTGAGCTTGCGATAGTAGTGGAGTACCGGAGCACGCGTTATTTGCTCGGCGAGCGATGGCACAGTAGGCCGCGATACTGCGGACGAAAAAAAAAGGGAGGATGAGCGAGAAGGGGGGAGGCAGAGGGGGCTTAATAACCCCATAAAACCGGGAGAGCAGCACACCGCGGCGCGCTCAAAAAACTAATTAAACTTTTTTGCGATCGGACACGCTTTGGAGGTTTCGGCCGCGCGTTGACGAGTGCCCAAATCCGAGCCTGCGCCCCGCAACATCCGCTCCTCCGCACAAGCGGGCCGCGCACATATTGCAATATTGGCATGAATGTGAATGAGCGAGAGTGCGGGAATATGGCGAAAAAAATGTGGGCGGAGAAAGGGCCACTGCATGCGCGAGCATGAATGAAGATATTCGGCGCCGTTCTTGTTTCGCGGCGATATGTGCTTTCTCTCGCGTATATGTATATACTCTTGCAGCCTGGACTTTTTATCGGCGCCCAACTCTCGGCCCAGGTTGTAAAGTTTCGCTGAGTGCTCGTGATCTTTTGATGGGCCGGCCCACTGCCATGCTCGTATGCGCGTACGAGTGTGGGTATACTAATGGATGCGCTGCGGATTGCAAGCATATCAAATAATTGCGGCGCTCGTAAAGTCCTCGGGCCCCAGAATTTTCGTGGGCAATGAACCGCCGCCGCCGGCTGCTAATTCGGCAGGGATATCCTGTGAGTAATCGTTTTGCCAAATTGACGGCAATACATGTCAACCTGAATTTTTTTCATCAAAAATGTCATGGCTCTCGAAACAGTTACAGTTACATGCTCAATAATTAGGAAAAGAGGTATTTGTGAATTTGATATGAATATTCAGCAAAGGCAATCCAATCAGATTCATTCTTACAAATTTAGTGCCAGATGATTAGTGATTTTTACCAAGAATGTGGCCGGTCTATCGACTTATTCCCAAATTGATGCAGGAATCTCGATTAGAAAATTTTAAAAAATGCCGGGTAAATTATAATGTATGAGCAAAGCTCGAGGCAAAGCTTCTTCCCTACAAGCAAATTCATCGATTGAGTTGAGAATCTAACGTATTCAAGAACGCGATTTGTCCATTCAATTAAGTGCCTTTGAGGTGCACTACTCATTCACACTGCACAGCGAAGTGGCACTTGAAAATTATGAGAGCAGCCCGAAAGTGGTGCAGTAGAGAGCGCATCGCTCTCGCACAGTGGCACCATAAATTGAGCGAAGAAATAAGACGCTGACCCTTGCCAGGTCTCGCCTCCGCGACTCTGCACCACGCAACCCGCACTCATTGCTCGGATATCGCAGGCGCCTCGTCAACTTTTGCCGATGACTCAATCCGCTTGAAAAGTCGAATTTCGCGCCTCGTTTGTGGCTCCCGCCACGATCTCAACTCATATCCTCCCGCGCGATTCTCTTTCCCGCCTCCAACGCGGGCCGCACGGCGCGCAACGGCCTTCATTTTAATCATTCTGCGGTGGTATCGGGCTGGTGCATGTGGGCCTTGCCCGATTTGAGAGCGTCGCAGGTACTCTCGGCGCCGGGCCTCTTTCTCCTCGCGGTATAGTATACGGCAGCGGTTTATACGGCAGCAGCAGCTTTCGCGATGCAGCGACCGCGAGGACGTGTAGCTCGTGTGATTTATGCCCGTGCAACGGAGAGAGAAAGAGAGAGAGAGAGAGAGAGAGAGAGAGAGAGAGAGAGAGAGAGAGAGAGCCCTGTGAGAGCAGCGTGTCCTTCCTCGCGCTCGCTTTGCCTTTATTTTTTATTGTTATTGCCCGCGAGGCCAACCTGCCCCCGGACCAAATTTGCAGGTCGAACCGCTCGGCGCCAAAGTTACTCGACTCGTTCTTAATGACTCGCAAAATGCCCTCTCAGCACCATTTTCTCTCGCTATTTTGTTATCGATTTTCAAGAATCTGAATTTGTTGGAAAGCTTCATATTGTTAAACTATTTATAAAAATCAAAATTAAGGACGTTATAACGCCTCTTGATCTTTATGAAAACTTTGGCGATAGAGAGATTTTTTTCCCGAGGTACTGGCGACAGACTGATGCGAGACAAAGTATAATTTGACACGTGCAATAAAAACCACTCATAAATCATATAGATCAAACAGTTGACGCTCTAAACAGAGCAGCTGGCACATAATTGGAAAAATTAATAATGAATCCGTGAAAACGCTATAGACGTCGATCATGAAATTTCATCGTGCGTCAACCTTTGGACGTATATTATGGGATTTTCATATTGCACTCGTGATTTCACCATCTTTATTTGTGGGTCACTCTGTCCACAAGCTCCTCAGTTTTATACAAATCGAGGAATTTCGAATTATCGATTAGATACCTGCAAGTATCATTCTATAATACCTAGAGGCGTTATTCGTACTCATCAGGATTTGGAAGTCGACCGCGAGAGATTTCGCACGCCCACACTCCTCAAATGCAATTTCACAACAATGAGATATTCGGAGGTATCGCAACCGGTGTTTCGAGCGCTCTCCAAAAATGAATCGCGCGGAAAGAGAGAGAAAAATGTCAATTCATCACATAACGCAAGCTCTTTCTCTGGGCGGTACGGCGCAATGTAAATCGCTCGCTCGCTGAGTCAAATCGATCGAGAGTCCGCGCGCAGGCTATACATCGGCTATAGCTATCGCTCCTCTCCGCATCATTGTTATTTACGTATTGTCTTGCGTCGCGCACATAAATCGTGCCAGGCCGCGATGAAGGGAAACAAAATTAAAATCGAACGTAGACGTTAATTCCATTCGGATTCCTGCGGGTCCCCCCCCCCTGCCCACCTCCCTTCCCATCTCTCTTTCTCTTCATCCCTCTATCGCCGTCTCTCTCGCTCGCTCGCGGTCTGATTTATTGCTGCACGCGGCTCAATAAACATAAAAGGAATGGAAAATACGAGGGAATCCCGGGCGTATAATGACAGGCGCGGGTAAGATTTTTGAGCGCTCATCGAGCCGAAACGTTATAATGTCAAGCGGCCAGGTCGATATAAATGCGTTCTCTGGGACAGTCTCCCGGCGCCTATAACCTCCTCCCTATACATCCATATGAAATGAGATGCACGCGGTCCCAAAATTATTCGCAGCGATGTAGTGGACGTCTACGAAAGAAAGAGAGAAAAGAATTCTAGTCAGAGTGGTTCAAAATGCAACACTTTTATTAATCAAGTTTGACAAGACTCAATTTCAGAACTCTTGAGTAATAAATCTCTACCGATCAAGAAACAAATTTGATGGATAAATTATTCGTACTGACGAATAATTAAGTTCACATTGACAGTACTTTCTCTCGTCGTATAATTCTTCCACGATAAAGATCAGCGACGCTCAAAACACGAGACGGGCCAGCACTGCAGTTCGGAGGATCCTTCAAAAGATATACCTGTTTCATCTTACGAGGCCAAAAGGAGGTGGACAGAGAGATTCAAATCGATCGTCGGAGAGAGGATCAAAATGTGTTCTGGACAATTTATTGGTGCGTTCGATTCGAAGGCTTCACCTTTCTGAGTCATCCCTACCCTGATTTATGCTTCACCGTAGAAATTCAAAATCTCATTTCTTCCTGTATGATCAGGGTTTATCCGATGAGCCACAAAATTGTAATACTTGGTATAATAATCGAGGCACATGCGGTATTGCAAACCGAGTAAGCAGTGTCTCTTGATATTGCAATGTCAAATTGTCAATTTCGCGGCGCGTTTTGGATCATTCGAATGTAGACAAACATGGGAATATTCTAATCTTATTTAAAACAAAATGTGTTACGGCAAGATTGTGCCCAGGTTTATAACTTAATCTCGCTACATCTCAGTTCTCCTTGACAGTTTTCCAGCGTATCTCAGGATATTGCCTGATAGGTTGTAACGAGGTACCAAGGAGAGGCGAGCGATGAAAATTTGTGAAAACTATTGTACTTAACACG
>JAPYYZ010001510.1:0-15108 GCA_030522705.1 Eretmocerus eremicus | reverse complement strand
TAGGAAATTTTTGTTAGCTCGTGATATTTTATATTACTCGTAATTTTCGGAAGTAAACATCATCGGTAAACGTGCTACATATAATGATTGATCCACAAATAATGTCCACAGACACTGGCGACTTGGCTTTTGTTTTTTAATTAATTAAAATCCGCCTGACAAGTCTCGAATTTCAAGCTTCTACAAAAATCTTATTTATAAGTGCAAGATCTAGAAGGGATAGCGCCAAAATAATGCGATCAATGAATTGACAACTAAACAAGTACGAACATTTTCCAATTTCTATTTCTTAAATAAATAATTCTATACCACAGAATTAGCAATAATATCTCAACTTGATTGACTCTCACACAGTAAGAATATAAATTCTCATATACCATTATTCATAAAAAAGAAGTAATATTTACAAAATTATTAATATCATTTTACATCTCATTGGGAGATAAATTTCAAATGCTCTTTGGTCTCTGAGGGAGGCACATGTTGTAGAAAGCATCTTTTCTCCAAAAATCTTTTTTTTTCCAGCCACACCATCCCTTATTAACAATAATCTTCAAGTCTTCAGAACCAGTGTAATGTGGATCTAAGATTAAGAATTGAACATCTTCATAAAACTCATCATACGATACACCTAAAATTGTGTGAGCTAGTACACCACCGCCTAAAACCGAAAAATTATTTGTAAAGTAAACGTCCTGAACATAGATCTTTTCAATTTCAAAATTATTCAAGAGAAAATATTACCAATCATGACAGGGGTCCCTTGTGTTTGAAAATGATGAGCTAGATCAGACACTAACGTAGCCATCTCACTTCCACTCGAGGCATGGAGAACTTTGACTGAGATATCCAGGAGTGAGTCAAGAACAAAACCAACTTCTGTGGAACCAATCCATTGATTACTGTTGATAAATTTGGGAGGTTTGTCACCAATATCTACCAAATACTTTTGAACTTCTTTGTGTGACGGGACCGGTTTTTCTGTGTAGCCCTGCAGTCTGAAATAACAAGGATAAGTATTTTCAGGAATTCGTGATTAGTTTCAAATTACGACTCACCTAAACCATGAAACAATTGTTTGAAGTGAGCGATAAGCACATCCCCAGCCATTATCATTAAACCCATCCTGCATATAATGATGATACGCATAGAAGCCTTGTACAAGACTCAATTGGCAATCTGAAAGTAGGTATGTATTTGGATTACAAAACATAGAGATATTTTGGAATCATTCCAAAGTTTTCCAGAAGGAAGTAGAAAAGGTGATAAAAAAATGATTCAAGTAAAATAGAAAATTTTGAAATTGATTGATACACTAATGATTGATCATAAATATTTATCGCTCGTGCGGAGCTTTACACTGCTGGAATGCATCGATCGGTTACATGAGCCGATTTTCATTTTTAAGCTGTATTATTACAGCCCAATAAAATTTGATCGATCAAATTCATCAAAGTTCGTTGCTCCAGTTAACATTTTATTACATATTCTATTTAGAGCAGCAATTTGGAGATTCCTCCTTCTAAAAAATGCTTCAAATTGTGGATGTAAAGAAACGTCAACTGGAGCAACGAAATTCAATGTATTCGATCGAATGTCGGGGGGCTGTTATAATACAGCTTGAAAATCATCGGCAGTCCCGTCTGCCGGTGACCACATGGATTTGGCTCGAATAACGAATAGATTCATGTCAATTATGTAAAAACAGAGAATACTCATTATTCAAAAGAAATCAAATTTAAAACGATCTTACTTCCTGGATTTGTCACCGCTTCATGAGGATTGATGAGATATTTCTGTTGTTGATATTCATCCTGGAAGATCACTGCATTGCCTCTTCTGAAATAAGGTTTTATCATTTCCAGTGCCAACCTCCTGTGTAAGCTCTTGCGGTATTCAACTGAAATCAAAATAGAGACTGTTGAATGCGAATAATTTTTTTTGATTCAAACAAGAGGAGGAACGGACTTACTTGTTTCAGACGCAGATATTCCAGTTGGATAGACTATTGTCAAAAGATGTCCAAAATTTAGAGGCTTGAAATGCAATGGTTCTGGGAGGCGTAGTTGTACATTGTCAGTTTCCAATTGTTGCTCAAATGAGGACGTTATCAATCTCAAATTTCGGCATAGAGATTCTACAAGAATCTCATATAATTGGGCCATGGTTTTGTTATGGCCAACTAAAGAAAGCGCATCAATCTTCAAAGAAAACTCATAGTATTCTATGGGCCCTGGAATGAAGAATTGAGAAATTCTATTATTTTGTAACAATTGGATTATTGGTTTTAAAGTAAACACTGTCAACATGAGGAGAATTTGGAATATATCAAATTCCAAAAGTCAATGATGGATCTTTGACAAATCGAGTTTTGTGGGAGAAATTGCAGTGTCTAAATCAATTTCATACAATCCAACACGTTCATACAGATGCAATTTTCATGGAAAATTACTGGTTATATGATATTGAATTATTGTAAAAATTAACTCACGTTTTATTTGTTGGACTACTGGAGCATACTTCATCTTTTCTTCAGAATGTTTCTCATTGGACATTTTTAGAATCATGCCAACTGTTATTGCCTCCTACATCAAACAAAAATGTAAAAATTGATCAAATATCAAACTATCCTCAGCAGTATCAAATTTAGTACATTGTGATAACTGTATAAGGCTTACAATTATTTTGAGAGGGTTTTTTCCACAATCAAGTGAACCAGTCATTCCAGGACTGATGAGTAGTTCTTTGACTGATTGACTATCAATATCATTTTTGCTATCATTCCCTAGAAGGAAAACATTACTTCCACTAAAATGAAATCCAACTTTCCCAGCGACTAGCTAAAAAAAAATGATAGTAATTGAGGCTTAAATTGATTGAAGAATTTCACTATTGATTAAGGAAAATCAAGTTCTGTTTCAGGGATCATAATTACATTTTTTCTTGTTTCATGTAAAGAATCAAGCACATTCGCTTTCTCTGAGATGAACGGAAGACTAGCTTGTAGCCTGATGTAGCATAAACTCTGCCACAGATCATTCTCACTAATTGTATCATATTTGATAGGCTCAAGTTTTTGATGTATGTAGAAGAAAGCATTTACATCAGCTGCATCCAAAGAGTATTTTATAAGTAGAGGATTATCGGTCACATCAATGTCCTGAAAAGACAATATTTGCCATCATTTTATTGGAATTACGGCAATTCTCATACCATTCCACTCATATTACTCTACATTTCATACCTTGAATGCATCAGGAATGTCTTGCTTGTATTGGTCAACATACAAGATTCCAAGTAGATCAACCTCTGCAGGCATACAAAGTTGAAGATCAATGGGTAGGATTTTATTTTCGTCATCATCAACTGGATTGATACTGAATGTCAAGACAGTGAGTGTGTCTTCATTGATGATCCCATACAAATGACCAGATACTGCTGCATTCAACTTAGCTAAACGCTAAGGAAGACGCAGAAAATAAAATTGGGTGAATCTAGCAGTTGGAGAATCAGATAAGCAGAGTGATTGAAATTTTCTAAGATCAATAAGATAAGAAATACTATGCAAAAGCTAAGAATAGGTGTAGAAATAATTAGCAGAAAGATTACCTCGATGACGTTAGTTAAGATCTTCAAACGTGGAGCCATAGTGTAGGATTATGGTAATACTGGCCAGTTGATTCTTACAATTTGAGAAATTCATGAATTGATTCTGTAACAGATGCGATATCCATACGGTATGGAAACGGGATGAGACTTTCTCTTCACTTATTCAGGTTGGGTTTATCTTTGATGAAAATTCTTATGTTTCAGAACTCGACATCAATTTCCTCCAGTGAGAAAGAATGAGTTTTTTGCATTACACGACCAGAATGGGGGAATTATGAAAATAAAATCGGGCGTCGCGGCGTCACTGTCCTTTTGAACGCGATCATAAATCTCTTGAGTACACAGTTGGTTTTTTTCGGCAGTCAGACGTCCAATATTGCAAGGAGATGCGTCGATTACAATTTTCACCAAAATAGCCAATGTCCATCGATTACATCGGTATGTTTATTGGTTTGATCAAATCAAAGGGATGATCATTATCACAATCACACGAACGCAACAGTCAACACGACAAGCACCTTATAGAAGCCTGCACGGGACCGCAACCTATCCAACCGATGAGGAAAAATGTGATTGCGATCAGTGAAAAAAGAATTGCTTCTTAAATTTTTCGCATTCATTTTATAAGCTTGATCTGCTAAGACCTAAGCATTTGATTCCGAAGCCAGCAAATGGACATCATGATCAGATAGGGTATATCAGCAAGTAATGGTGTAAAATCGATTAATCTTGAGTCAAATTATACTTAATTAAATTCTCATAGTTATTTTGGTTCGAATCTGCGGCTTGTCGACCAATTTATGCGATATTAAAAATAAATATACAATAGGTTATGTGGAGCAGACGCTTCCCGCCCGCGAAATTCGAATATTCGTATAGAGTGATTTCGCCAAATTCTCTTATATGATGTTTTTGACAATTTGTAATGTAATAGAAAGCAAAGTCTCACTCTATTAGATATCGTATTTCGCGGAATATAATTCAACAAGGCATCTGATCACCGATCTCGCTCGTCTTCTACTTACAAAAGAATTATGAGATGAACAGGATTTATGGAAGGAAATCCTCGGAACTCGATCTTGTTCACGATTTATGTTGAGAATTTTATCTGGAGACAAAATAAAGAGGAACAGCCAGGAGGCAATACACGCGGCCAATGAAAATCTGGGATCGACTTCGGTAAGGTCATAGAAACTTGAAGCGAAAATCGGTTGGATTCTGTCGAGCTTTCAGCTTGTCCCTGTTATGTATACCTATATGTGGTGCTCCGATACCTATAGCAGATAGGTTCTGCTACTTCTGGTTCTGGAGCAACAGTAGGGCTCTGAATAAGCGCAGCGCTCGACATTTTCGCGTTGCACTTCTCAAGTTCTCACGAGTTCTCACACGCACAGGTACATAATCACCACCCCGTTTGCCGTTGAAATATTATAAATGCTGATTCGGCTGTGCGAGAGCCAGAGAGCATATATAGTGCACCGAACGAGCGCTGACGCATTGTTGCAATAAAGTGAAGAGATGGACGAGCCATTGCATGTGTGACCGCTCGCATTATAGCCGCTCTGCATCGTTGGAATTCCGAGTGAGAGCCATCACCGGGGAATATCCGCGAACGAGACGATGCGTTGATCGACGCCCGCGCTCCTCCCTCTCGTTCTCCATACTCAAAACCTGGTGCCCCAAATCGCTCCGGGGGATGCCTCTGCATGGCCCGCCCTGTATACATGCCCGTTCTGTGATATGCCGATCAGCTCGTTGTGAGCTGAGTGAGGTAGTGAAACCTGACTCACCATAGTGAGCTTGTGCACCAGAGGACCAAAGTGCTTCAGAGATCCTGGTACCAAGGTACTGCTTGATGTGGAGAACACGAGTGGTGAAGGTTGGATACTTGCAGAAGCTGGTGCAGTGATTAATATGCCATAGAGATCAAAAGTGTCTCGAGCGCTTGGTAGAATGGGTTTCTCGAGCAGCCTGCAGGGCCAAGCTTCCCACGAGGCTCTGCTCGGACGACAGGATGCTGAGATCAAGCTCTTGGAGACCATGCGGAGGTGCCTCACCACCAAGGTCAAGTCCGACAGGGAGTACGCCTCGACTATCTCATCCCTTAGCTCTCAAGGCAGGAAGGTTGAGCGAAGCGAGGATCTAGCCGGCAGCTTGATTGCTCAGGTGAGATCTGATATTCGTGTTCGTGATGGAAATCTTGTCCAGCAATTTTTCCATGATGGAGTTGAATGATTTTGCCTTATCCTATGTGGTGATTTTATCAAGAGGTTTTTTTGTATTGATTCAGAGTTGGAAGAATATTATGGAATCCATTGATCAGACTGCCAAGTTGATCAAGCAGCAGGCAGATTCTTTGGAGTCAAAAGTTGTGGAACATATAACTTCTCTCCACAGCGAACGAAGACGAGCGCGAAAACTTTATCAAGAAGAGCAGGCCTGGTTGAATAATCAATTTCAGCAGCTGACAGATGAAGTATCAAGGAAGAAAACAGAGTATCAGAAAAACCTTGAAGTGTATAAACTGATGAGATCGCGATTTGAGGAGCATTACATAAAATGTGAGTACAGAGAGTACATTAGATTCAGTTTTGTATCTTTGTAATAACGGTTCTGAATGTGATGATCTTCCCATCTTCATCAGCTGGTAGAGGCGGACGTAAATTGGATGAAGTTAGAGAAAAGTATCAGAAAGCATGCCGCAAATTACACTTGACTCACAATGAGTATGTCTTACTTCTGGGTGCAGTCACAGAGTGTGAACATGATCTGCGTACTTACTATTTGCCCAGTCTTCTACAGAGACAGCAAGCTATCCATCAGGAGTTTGTTATTGCATGGTAAGCCTCTACTTGATATCCATATTCATAAATTATACATTCAGAGAAACAAATGGCTTATGCATATGTAAAAACCTTGTTGTTACAAGCTTGCCTTCAATGGAATGAAAGGTACAGGCCATTGAAATTAAGAATTTGATGTCTCAGGGTGTGGTCAGCTGTTGCTTAGATAATGCCTTTGATTTGTATGTTTCAGGAAAGGCATTCTACAGGACATAGTCAAATATTCTGATTTTACGAACGAAAAATTTCTAGAAATCCACAGTAGAATGAAGAAGGCTGTTGAAACTGTAAAACCTATAGAGGAGTACAAAGACTTCATTGGAAAACATAAGTAAGTATCAAGTTAGTCCTGCTGCTTATGGAGAATATTGTGTGAAACTAAAGCTCACATATATCTACCTTTTTACGCAGAACAAGGCCAGCCTCGCCCATAAGATTTGTTTTTGATGAAAATCTTGTTGATGATACATCAGGAAAATTGCTCCCTAATAAACTGACTGTAGACAATTTAACGATAGATTGGTTGAGAAATCGTTTGACTGAGCTGGAAACTTCGTTAAAAGCAACGCAATTAAATCGTCAAACTGCTCAATCCAATGCAGAAAATAATTGTGACTCAAGGTGTGTTACCAAAACCTTTTATTTTTCTTATAGTTAACCATTTCAGATCCGTAACTTAGGTACTGAATCTATTGTTATAGATCTTCCTTAGACTATTCTCAAGAGCGCGAGGAGTTGAGACTCCGTTGCCAAGAGAAAAAATTACAAAGGCAAGCTGAAGTAATAAGAGGTGCATTGAATGAATTAGGCTGTGAAGAATTGCCCTCTGGGTGCGATCTGTCCATGGAAGGTTCTTTTACAGAACCAACCAATAAGGTTAGATATGGTAGTCAATATCATTACTTGATAGATCTTTATGGTGTAGTTGACTCCAAAAATCTCCCTCACGGAATTGCAAATAAGGAGCCTCAAATTTTAGGTGTATGATCCAAGTTTAAAATCAAATCATTTTAGACTTTGATTCTTTCTCTTAACTGTTTCATCAGAGTCATTTTACAGCAAAATTAATAAATATTATGACTTCTTACAGAGGAGTTCTATCATAGACATTGGTTTATTCACTCTAAGAAAGAATAAAAAGTTGATGACGATCATAAGGTCACCTTTTAAATCATTGCCAGCCATACATTACGAGAAGAATCGTCTTGTCCGAGCCGGTAGCGAAGGTTCTTCAGTCCCTTCAGCTGTCGACTTTTCCACATTAGTATGTTTAGAAGCAGATCTGGTTTTTCATGTTTGGCTGTTTTATGAGCTGTTTTATGCGAATATTTTGCTGATTTTTGCATGGTTTTTCGGTGCTTCATGCGTTTGTTTGGTTTTGACAGCTGTTTTAGATCGATTTGTTTTCAAAGTATTTTGCTTCGTTGAGAGTCGACGTGTGACGGCATGAATTAATATCTCTGTCAATTTTTCGAGTATCAAATAATTGGTTACTTTTGTACAGGTACCTCAGCGTGGAATTTCAACCTTTAATAATCAAAAGGGAAATGGAAATGGTGATCTCATGGATGAAGAATGGTTCCACGGGGTATTGCCCAGAGAAGAGGTGGTGCGGCTCTTGGTGACTGAAGGAGATTTCTTGGTACGGGAAACAACTAGAAACGATGAATGCCAAATAGTATTGTCTGTCTGTTGGGATGGCCACAAACATTTCATTGTACAAACAACGCCAGAGGTATGTGTCGAATGCATTGAAAGTTGATAACCAATTCAACTATTTGATACGGCAAAATGGTACGAACATGTGGCATTTTTCAGGGACATTTTCGGTTCGAGGGTCCAACATTTCCTTCGATTCAGGAACTTATAACTCATCAACTTAACTCAGGTCTACCTGTAACTAGTCGATCAGGAGCCATATTAAAGACTCCCATCTTGAGAGAACGATGGGAGCTTAATAACGACGATGTACAGCTGTTGGAAAAAATCGGGCGTGTTAGTATTGAAATGAAATTTTTTATGCACATGTATATGTTACAAAGGTAAAAAAATCACGAATACTATTCTGTTTACAGGGCAACTTTGGCGATGTTTACAGAGCGGTTTTGAAAACCTGTAAGACTGAAGTGGCTGTAAAGACGTGTAAAGTAACATTACCTGACGAGCAGAAGAGGAAATTCCTTCAAGAAGGTCGGATACTAAAGCAATACGATCATCCTAACATTGTTAAACTCATTGGAATTTGTGTCCAAAAACAACCCATAATGATTGTGATGGAACTAGTCCCTGGTGAGTTTTGATACAGAATGAATATGCTTTTTATTTGATATGATATAGTTTGATAATTTCACGATGTTCAGGTGGATCACTTTTGACTTATTTGAGAAAAAATGCCGCATCCATAACGAAAGAAGAACAACTCCAAATGTGCAAAGATGCAGCAGCAGGGATGTGCTATTTAGAATCTAAGTACTGTATTCATAGAGATTTAGCAGCTCGGAATTGTCTTGTAGGTGAGTCATTAGTATCTGTACCCACTAGAAAGTAATACTCATTTTTTATATCATCGTTATAATTTCGTAATGCAAACTCACGTTTGTTCTTAGGGTATGAATCAACGGTGAAGATCTCAGATTTTGGTATGTCAAGAGAGGAAGAGGAGTACATAGTATCGGATGGTATGAAACAAATCCCCATAAAATGGACAGCACCAGAGGCGCTAAACTTTGGTAAACAACACTTATTCATCAAATGGAATCGATTCACATCGATCGCAGGCCTAATAACTCTTCTTTACAGGGAAATACACTTCTCTCTGCGACGTTTGGAGTTATGGCGTGTTAATGTGGGAAATTTTTTCGAGAGGAGGTTACCCTTACAGCGGGTTATCGAACTCTCAAGCTCGCGAAAAGATTGATGGAGGTACGTAAGATCGCTCATGTAGTTTATCTGATTCAAATATTCATTTGAAAGTAAGTAAAATTCATACTTATACAATTGAAACATCATCTATGGATCCTTAGGTTATCGAATGCCAGCCCCAGACGGCACACCGGATGAAATATATCGTCTCATGTTACAATGTTGGGAATATGAACCGGAAAAACGACCACATTTTGATCAGATATACTCCGTTATTGACACTTTGACACAAGCTTACAAGCTTAATTGAATTATATACATAAAGTTTTTGATCAACTTTTTTATATCAAAGTTTTCACATTGAATATTTGTAGAAAATTGGAAAAAGTTAGAAATTGCAGTTGGCGCCCTTGTTATGCATTTCATAAATCTTTTAGACCCATTAAGTAGTTCGAACAATTGTATTTTTTAGATGATTCGACCTGAGGGTATTTTGATACAAATCGTGCAAAAGTTAGAGATGAAACTATCAAAGAGAAATTTATCTCGGAAGTTGTTATTTATATGACGTGCTCGTTAAGCGAAGTATTATAATAATCATAAGTATCATAACAACTGTTTGTAACTGTAGTATTTTACCAAGTCGTTTGTATTGTTTTTTGCCATCCATTATTTATGTAAAAGTTATGCTGTGCAAAACGCGTTCTTTTTGAATCATGTATCTCAAATTCTATTGTTCTTCCATGATAGTAAGATGTAATGCTCTTTTTCATGCGAAAACGCTCAAAATATTTGGAGGACGAGCACTGCCTGATTCTTTCTATTGTAGTCATATTTCAGACAAATTTTCATCATTCATGAAGTAGGTTCTTGAATTTTGCCAATATTTTAATACTCATGATCGTTATTGTTACAGTAACAAATGAAATGTGTATGAACCTGTACAATAATTTGTTTGAAAATATCTTGTATAAAAATATACAAATATGTACACCAATTCATCTACAATACATCTCTCTCAACTCCTGACACTCTTATTGTAAATTAATTTTTTAAATCAATTCTTGCTACAAATAAAACTCGACATATTTATCAATTTTTAAAAAACCGATAGTTTGCAAAATTGTTATAATTGAGTTGAAACTATTCATTGACTATTCAAAGATAAAGCTTTATGAGTTCATCACTCACTGCAGAAGGTGTTAGGATGCCAAGATCTGTGAAAAGGAGACTAATATATTGCGGGGGCGTGTAGTCTACTAGCGGATGCTCCTTGCGAAGATCTTTCCTCAAAGCACTGGATGTGTACTGAAAAAAAGTAGGATTAAGGAAACTTTTCCAAATTAATCGTTTTGTGCGCGTAAGTCTAATGATGGATAACAAGAGTTTCACTCAGGCCAACAACCTGAAAATATATCCCAAAAATAATGATTTAAAAACTCACTTTGAATTCAGCAGGAAGGTCAACTTGGTTCAGAGGATATATTCTCGAAAATTTGAAGCTCTCAGTAAGGACATACAATGGTTTCTTCATTTCTTTTGCACAAATAGCCATTGTGTAAGTACCAACCTGCAAATTTGGATTATTTTGTAGCATTTTGATCAAGAATTTTCTACACTTTTGGATATCTAACTCACTTTATTGATGATACCACCACTTTCAGCAACCCCTTCAGCACCAACCATTACCATATCAACTTGCTCCATGATATATCCCATGGATGAGTCTAATATCAATGTGCAAGAAATTCCTAGATCCCTAAGATTCTGGCACATTTCTAAGCTAAAAAATAATTAGGGAACATTCAAAAGAAGTGTTGGTTGCATACTGAATCAATGGAATCAAACTAGATGCTGTTATGCATGAACTCGAGAATTCTCACCCACTACTATCTGGAGAAGATTCTGTGACATAAACCTCAAAGAGCTTATTTGCAGCAGCAGCTTCCTTCATTGTTTTGAGAACCACTCTAGATCGTGAGTGAGTCAGAATTTTCTGTAATTCAGAATGATAAAATCAGGTCAGACAGTAATATCACTGAGATAGTAATGGAGAATACAAAAGCAACATTACTGATCCATCTGTGATGAAATTGGATGCTAATTTTGCAATTTTTCCTCTTGCTGCAATCAATTTGTCATAGAATATTTTCCCCCTTTGCAGCATTATTTTCTTACAATCGGCATAAGACTAAAAGAAAGACACTCATCAATTTCAATTGTGAGAGAGAAGATGAAATTGACTGTAACCCACAGAATGATCAAGAGTGGCTAGTGTGATGAATCTCAAAAAAAGCTCGCTGCCAGATGCAATAGCTGTTACTGGTTGATCTGTTGATCTCATCACTTCCACAGCATTTTGGAGACAATATTGAAGTTCTTGAATTGTCTCGGCTAGAAATTTGAGATTAAATGAGCAAAATATTCACTCTATATTCCCAACTCTGCAAAATTGGAAAACTCACACTTTGATTCCTCTAACACCATGAGAAGAGTTCGAATTGCAGCCATACCAGCTGAAATATCTTTTTCATCCCCAATGATTTTGTTAAAATACTGACGAATGCCTGGTATAACAAAAGCTCTTCAGTCAAATTTTCACATCTCTTAAAATGTTTAAGACACAAAGATTTCTTAATTACCTTCTCTTTCCATTTTAATGATGAATTGTTAGAGTCAATCACACGCATCCATAAGTAAACATATTTATCAATTTTCGAGGTTAGAATCCCCATGTGTCTCCAAGAATAGCAGAACAATTTCTGATCGGTAAGGTAGGAAAAGGCACGCGAAAAGCAAAGAGGTCGCGAAATTGCTGTGTTGTTGTTTATCTAAATGAGTTTTGCAGTTGATGATTGAAGCAGATGATATTAGCAGATTTTTTCTGCAAAATAATGACCAAGAACAACAAAGGCCAGCTGACTCAGTGTGAGCATTGCGGGTGAGAGGATCGAAGAACGATGGTGCGTTGACATTGATTTGTTCAACAATGGAATTTTGCAGCCACTAAACAACCGTTTCATTCGTCCCCAAGGATCGAAATGGTTGATATCAGGGAGTGTGTGGTGGTGTAGTTATAATTCATAACAGAATGGGGAATCAAGTTGTGCTGGCTGCTTTTTTATTTCTCTTTACATGTTTACCCATTAAATTATCAGGTTAGTTGAGGAATATTTTATCCTTCCTTTGTGCCATCATCTCTAAAAATACCTCAATGGTTTCACAGTGGCTCTTCATAGAAACCTCAAGTATTATGAAACTCTTCACGCTTCAAGCTTAGACCATAGAATTGTGAAACGGGGTGCTCAACACAGTTATCATCCTTACAACAAGATCAGTGAACTGGACTTCTACACTCATGGACGGTAATGCCTTGATAGGGTGGTTGAGTAGCTTCACTCTCTCAAAGGAAGATCATAACACCTCTCTTTCTCTGTTACAGAAATTTTCGATTGATCTTGACTCCCAGGAAAGAAGTAATCCATTCAAAGTTCAAGGCCTATGAAGTTGATGCCGATGGCCAAGAAAAATCTGTACATTTAGGTGAGTTTTTAAATCTGGTAACGATGATGCTTTTCAAATCCGATCCATCTTATCCATTGTAATTAATCATACAGATCATGAAAGTTTCTATCATGGTAGAGTATTTGGAGAGACAGATTCACATGCTCAAATACACATTGACGATGGGGTAATGACAGGCACCATATCTGTACCTGATGAAACCTACCACATAGAGGTATGTTTCTTCTCATTCTTTGCAAGAGGGGCTCACACTTGCAAGTTATAGCTTCTTGTGATATTGATACACTTATTTACGGTACAAGATGTGAAGATTAGAGTGTTGAATATGTGCTACAAAACTAAGATTTTGGGGTTGAATTGAAAATATCTATGTAGGTCCATGAATGATGAAAAAAAGTCTCTGCAACATGCAAGTGTGATCCTGATCTCCATTTCGTTCATTGACTTGAGTAGAACAAGTCAGCTGAGTAAAGCATGAAGAGGTGAAGAAATGAATTCTTTGATTGCATTTTTAGCCATCTTGGAGGCATATCCCAAATTTGGATAATAAGACTATGATAGTTTACAAAGCTTCAGATGTCAAATTGAGTTGGGAACATTACCAGAATGGAGAAGGTCATACTCATGGTGCTCCAAGAACTTGTGGATATGTCAAAGAGGGAGATGAATTGCATAATGCGGAAGTAGACGAAGATGATTCATTAGATACAGAGAAGTTTAGTAATAGAACAAAGAGACAAACTGAAACTTATGAATACACACCAACCAAGACAAGGTGTCCATTACTTCTAGTGGCTGATTATAGATTCTACCAGGAAATGGGAGCTGGCAGTACAAAGACAACTATCAATTATTTGGTAATTCCAATCATCACAATTTGAATATAAAAATTGTGCTTTAACATTAAATCTTTTCCTTCTCTAATTCTAGATAAGTCTAATAGATAGAGTTCATAAGATTTATAATGACACTATGTGGCAAGACCACAAGGACCAAGATGGATTCAAGGGAATGGGTTTTGTCATAAAGAAGATAGTGGTTCACAATGACCCAACCCGTGTTAGAGGTGGAGATACTCACTACAACATGGTGAGGGAAAAGTGGGATGTTCGTACACTACTTGAAGTAAGTGCAAATCTTATCATCACCATAATCATAACAAACCCAGGGTTTCTGAAACTCAACAAATACTATCTAGGTTTTCAGCAGAGAGTATAGTCACAAGGATTTTTGTTTAGCACACCTATTTACTGACTTGAAATTTGAAGGTGGTATTTTAGGCCTAGCATATGTTGGCTCACCTCGCAGGAATTCAGTTGGAGGCATCTGCACTCCAGGTCAGTTGGCACAGAAAAAAAATTACGTGAAAATTTGGATGGAAGTCACTCAATTTGATGTTATTCATTGTAGAATACTTCAAGAATGGTTATACTCTGTACCTGAATTCGGGATTGAGCTCAAGCAGAAATCACTATGGTCAGAGGGTAATAACTCGAGAAGCAGATCTGGTCACTGCCCATGAATTCGGGCACAACTGGGGTTCCGAGCACGATCCCGACGTCACAGTGAGTACACTCATTTCTCACAAACAGATCAATATACATGCATTTATATAAAAATTGTTCACTCCTCCAGGAATGCAGTCCAAGCGCTAGCCAAGGAGGTTCTTACCTCATGTACACCTACAGCGTGAGCGGATACGACGTCAACAACAAGGTTTGTATTCGGAGAGCTCTCTCAATGACACTCAAAAAATTACGAAAAGTATCCTTCAATCGTTCTCCTAAATTCCACAGCGTTTCTCGCCGTGCAGTCTGCGTGCCATCCGCAACGTTTTACAAGCAAAGTCGGGCCGCTGCTTCAGCGAGCCCGAGGAGTCGTTCTGCGGCAATTTGCGAGTCGAGGGCGACGAGGAGTGCGACGCCGGTCTTTTAGGCACCGAGGACAACGACGCCTGCTGCGACAAAAACTGCAAACTTCGGCGAGCCCAGGGCGTCGTTTGCAGCGACAAAAACTCGCCTTGCTGCGTCAACTGCGTCTACATAGAGCCGGGTATAAAGTGCAGGGATGCCCAGTGGGCGACCTGCGAGCAAGAGTCCAAGTGCACCGGGACTTCGAGCGAGTGCCCGAGATCGCCGCCTATGAAGGACGGTACCGCGTGCCTCGAGAGGGGGCAGTGCCACCAGGGCAAGTGCATACCCTACTGCGAGACTCAGGGGCTCACCAGCTGCATGTGCGACACGCGTACGTATTGATTGATTGGTTTATT
>JAPYYZ010001509.1:0-15359 GCA_030522705.1 Eretmocerus eremicus | reverse complement strand
AAATGGCCTGAGAAGCGAATGAAAATTTTCATGGTAAATCGAGTTGAAAAGGTACCAAAGAGTATATAGTGTCCATAATATTGCTGTCACATATTGGCAATTCATTGGCCTTTTTGTGACTTGGCGATGACCCGCGTGGTGTCTTGCGGCGTGTACTGATCTCAATAATGTCGTATACTTGATTTTTAAAGTTAATCAAGCTAATTAAAAACAAACAAAGTACACTTTTCTATCACAGGCCTGTAAGAGAGTTCAATCTACTAGTTTTACTTTCGACTTTGGATCGAATAGATTGAATACAGCTTTGATATTAGATCAACTGGATTTCTCGCAAGTGACGCAATCTGACATATCGTAGGTATATCGATAGCCCAGAGTAAAAAGGAACTATCTGAAATCGCCAGTGGAGAAAGGAACTATCTAAAAATTTTTGCTTAAAAGGAACTATCTAAAGATTTTTGGTTTAAAAGGAACTAACTAAATGTTTTTGGTCAAAGGGGGACTGTACAAAATATTCGAGTGAAAAAGGCATGATCCAAAATCGTCCAAGATTTCGAAAGGAACCAGTCATTTAAATAGTTTCTTTTGGACCAAAATTTTTTAGATAATTCCCTTATGAAATATTAGATAGTTCCTTTTTAACCGAAAATTCTTACATAATTCCTTTTGAGCAAAAAATTTTAGATAGTTCCTTTTGCTACTGGCGATTTTAGATGGTTTCTTTCTCCACTGGCGATTTCAGATAGTTTCTTTCTACTCTGGGCTATCTATATATACGAATCCTATGTGACCATCTTCAACAAACAACATTCTAAGCGCTCGAGCATGAAGACTTTTTGAAACTTTGGAAATTAATATCTCAAATGGGCTAATGGGTCAAATTCGAAGATCAGTGCTATCGGATAGAGTGAGCCGAGCTCTATCAGAAAAAAATATCATCTCAAATTTTTTGGCCAGGTTCATGTCGCTTTTACGGAGCCAATTTTATACATAGCCTGTCACGTTTGGATCACCCTCCCCCTCCCTTTCCAGAGTGTGATATCACTTATGGATGGCCCTTAACGCGCGAGATAAGCCTCCCAAGCTCAAAGAAAGATATTTCTGAAAGATGAGACACGTATTTTACCTCTTTTTTTGTTGGCAAGATAATTACTCAACATTTTCTCATCTAGAAGAATTACTGTTTGCGACGTGATATTGCGTGAAACAAATGTAGTCCTCGGTTAGATCTTTGCGCTCATTGCATTATCAGTTCAATCCGAGACCTAAATCGTTACATGATGTATACTGACTAAATTACAAAATATACAACATTGGTTGGAGAAAATGTAAACAGTCACGATGGTAGACAGCACTAATCGAACGGAAAAATTAAAAGCGATTTCGTGACATGTATGAAACTGCTCACCAGTATGCAAGATCATGAAGATCATGAAGATTATAGATCATGTCTATGGTATGCATACAGATGTTGCATGATTATGAAACGTTTTGGTATAAACAATCATTACTCAGAGGAAATAGTACCATTTAAATGTAAGTTGGGATATTAACATCAAATATGCCAAGATTTTGGTTGACTATTTTTTATATGATACTCACTTGAGTGAATCAAGTTGATCTTGGATATTACCTAATTGTTCATAAAAATTGCTCAAATGAGATCTGTTCATTTCAACTGTGATCAGTTTATTCTCATCACCCTTCAATTTCAACTGGAGTTTTGCAACTGGTTTGGCTTTTCTTGCCACGGCAGTTGAAGCAGCTTTCACATCTACAGTCCAACTCACATCAGAGACCTTTGGAATGATAGATAAAGTATCATAAATGATCATTATCATAATGACAAAAAATGTTTGATGAATTCATCCTTACTTGAGAAGGGAATATTGACTTCTTCTTAGAAGCAGCAATTATCGCTTCATTGTGAGTAATCCACGCATGAGACAATATAGCAATTTTATCATCTCCGATAGAAAATTGATCCTTCATCAAGCTTTCTAAGGCTGCTGGCTTTACAAGATGAAAAGCAGCAGAGTTATAGATTGTAATAATTGTTTTTAATAGAATTTTGAGTTCAGACCGATCCAAATTGAGGGACAGACTGAGTTTTTCCTCTTCATTAATGTTGAAGATGTGATCATCCACACCAGATTCTAGACTCTGACAGATGTGATTGATGAGTTGGCGAAGTTTATTATTTTCTATCTGATCTAGTATCTTGAGACCACATTTGATGCTGCAATCAAGACAATCATAATTGATATTAAAGATGACCATGTGCTCAACATACTCATCATGCTGTCTACCCATGACGCCCAGAATCATGTAAATGTGAAATTTTTGTGAAGACCATGCATTGGAATCGCATGGTTAGTCATATTGGACACACAGGATAATGGGTAACAATTCAAACTCTCAGCATGAAAGTTTGGCACGTCTGAGTTTTAAATTGAGTTACTGTAGAGATGATCGCTTGTTTATAAAGGAGCAATGCGTAGGAAGTTTGTGCTTACCGGTCATTGACTAGAATCCAAGATGCCATTGTACTTTTCCTCGAAAAATGTGTTATTTAGATAACAGATGGCTCAGCTTTCGTGCTAAAGAACATGATTAATTTCTTATCACGCATTCGTGTGGGTCTAGGTGCTCACTCAAGACTATAATAACTTGTTTTAGAGCCGTTGAGCAACATAAGTAATTGATCATTTGATGACAGCATACTGAGAATTTCGTCGCAGTCGACTGAGCGGTCAACAAGTTATCAGCGTTCAGCGTTTTGTTTTAAGTCTATTTGATGGTAGGTAGGTATATGGTACATAAGTATTTGCAATTTGCGATCAGTCCAACCTAAACTCTTTATTGAGGCACTCCTCCAAGCACCTCAAAGCGCGCCCGCATACCGACGAGAAAATTGGCGCCCAAAAGAGAGTGTTATGATGGACAGTCACCAGAATCAGGGGTCCCCTCACCCCTGGCACACTTTTCTTCCTGAAATCGTGACTTCAAAAATGTATTCTAACAGAATAAAAACTGAGTCAGCTGAATACGCTTCTTTGAAAACTGTGCCTTCCTCAAAAAATTGTTAAATCAATGACAAATTTTGTACACGTCTCGTGTTTTGTGCGCGTCGAGTACGGGATTTGCCACAACGCGAAGAGTCTCAAAAAACTATGTCAGCTCCAAAAAAACTTGTGCCACCTTTACATTTGCAAAAATCGCTTGAGTTCACTCGTAAAAGAATAATTATTGACAAAGCACCCAGATCACTCACTACGCTAAACTCTTGGTGGGGCGCGGGGCGACATGCAGTTCTCGAATCGGATGGTCGCAATCCCAAACCTGTGGCTGCCTGTTTGGCACCGGCTTAAGCACCGGCGAACACGCGGTCGCACGCGGCGATTCCTTAGAAATTCGACTGAATTCGACCTCGGTTCGTCTTGCCTAGACTTTTTGTCGACTTTTCCACCACCGAGTCTCGAAGAAGTTTGCCATCATGTTTTGGGGTGAGTCCGACGTTTAGTGCACATTTTTTAACCCCAGTGATATCAAATCGCCGATAGCTCGTAACGCCGAGCACGTGTGGCAACTGGCATGGCCGATCTATTTCGAATTGCGGAGTGCCCATGTGCTCTTTACTTGCACCCATGGAGCCTTTGATCTGTGATTTTGATTTTTCAATCTTTACCCTCATTGCTTGTTTGTAGGTCTCATTATGGAACCGAACAAACGGTACTCCCAGACCGTGGCGAGTGCCTTCCACTTGTCTATGGCCAGTTTGGATGCCCAAGTTTCAGGTCTGTTACACTTTATTTCAGCTTTGTGCTTTTTTGGACCTCTCTAAAGGGTGTGAAGTCCAACAATCTGCATGCTTTGCAAATGCATAACCCATGCACATCGATTGCTCGATGATTGTACAGTCTTGAGCATTTGAAATGTATTACTACTACAAAAGATGATTTCATTAGTTCACAAGATTTTGGGGGTTTCCTTTTTTTTAACTTCTCCAGAATCTTGTAGACTTCTATCTTTGAAAAAGTTACACAAACAACTAACTTGATAACAAATGATTCGCGCCTGGAATGTTCACTCAGCTCTGTGATTATATTTTGAGATCCATCATATAATTTAAGATTACTTTTTCAACACCATTTTACCACTTCATGACTCAGCTTTGTATATCTTCTTTGAGTGATCAAAATGGTTTATAAAAAGATTCTCAATGCTTTATATGTAGTTGAACTTACACGAAAAAGCCAGATTCCAATACTTTTCCATATAAGGCTAAATTGAAGGAAAAAAAATAAGACGTGACAATGTTTCAAAATATTAGCAATCATGAGCATCAGAATTTTGCTCTTGAAGCACACATAAAATAGCCAAGTGTCTCATGCATATTGTAATTCCAATGTGTAAATGTAGCCATGATCCTGAAAAGTGTATAGTGAAGGACAATTTTGTTGGACAAACTTATTGATCTTTGTTTGACTTTACAGGTGATGATTTGGTACAAGTGATGATGAGCTATGAAAATCGTACCTACTTACTGTGCTCACTGCAAAGCGGTTCCATTTACCAAGTACCTTTAGATTTGAATTTCCAAGAGGGAACTGAGATTTCTTTTGTATGCAATGGTAAAGGGCATGTCCATCTCACAGGATATCTGATACCCGATGATGGAGGATATGATGATTTAGAAGATCTTGAGGATGAAGACGAGGAGGATGAAGAGGATGAAGGAATACCTGATTTAGTGGAAATGAAGAAAAGAAAAGGTTCCCAAAACAAGAAAGAACAGCAAGTATCAAAGAAATCTAAGACAGATTTGAAGGAAGATGATGATTCTGATTCTGACTCTGATGATGAAGATGAGAGTTTTGGAATGGAAAATGAATCTGATGAAGAAGATGAATCAGACGATGATGAAAGCGATGAAGATGAAGAGGACGAGGAAGAAGAAGAAAAGCCTGTAAAACCTGTGAAACAGAAGCAAAATCAACAAATCCAACAAAACAATAAGAAAATTAATGAAAATAATCAAAATCAAATGAGAAAAGAGAAAGAGAAGCTGGTAAATGGCAAAGAGCAGAAAGCAGATAAAGAAAAAATTCAAAAGAAGAAAAATGAAGCTAAGAACCCTGAGAAGGCAGAACAGCAGCAACCAAAAAAAAGAATAGTGGAAGGAGGGATCCAAGTTGAGGATATCCGTGAAGGCAATGGACCGGTTGCTAAGTCAGGAAAATTCGTTACAGTGTACTATACAGGGAAACTTAAGAATGGCAAGAAATTCGACCAAACGACTCAAGGTGAAGGATTCAAATTTAGACTCGGGAAAAGTGAAGTCATAAGAGGCTGGGACATAGGTATTGCTGGAATGAAAGTTGGAGGAAAAAGGCGCATTGTCATTCCACCTCAAATGGGGTGAGTACTATTCTTATGAATGTAATCATCAAGTTCACTTTTCTTTTTCTCAGAATAGTTGAATTTGCAGAAAAAATTATTTCGTTTCCTTTTTTGAGTATTAAGAAGATTGATGCTTGCTTTCTTAGGAAACTCAGTGTGTTTAACAGTTTTTCTTTGAATTATTTTCAGATATGGTGCAAAAGGATCACCTCCAGTCATTCCGCCCAACAGCCAACTCCATTTTGATGTTGAACTTAGAGGTGTGCATTAGGCACCTTTTTAATTGCCAGACAATATACTTTGGATGAATTTCATCTGAAGGTATTCAAATATCATCATAGTAGATTTTGTTTTTTGCGTGACTAGCAGACTATCATTGATCTTTGCCCTACTTTCAGAAGACATTTTTACAACAAACATAAAGACACATCTTGACTACTTTTTAATATAGATATGGATGTTTATATACTGAGAGAATGTGTATAGTGATCTAATGGTTCTATTCTGTGTTGAATTTACATCGCTTTATAAGTTTGCCCAAGATTTTCAATTTTAATTCCCTTATGCTACAGAGTAGGGACTTAATTGTTGAATAAGGATACTGAGACAAACGATTCAGAAGAGTGTTTCTCAATAAACTTTTGTAATGAACTGAAATTTTATTCCATGAAAAGCCAATTCATGTCCAAGCATGCATTGAAAAAATCAAACTCAATTGTCATTTGAAGAATTTTACACACATATCACAGTTATACGTACAATAAGATAATTTCCTCAACACTTCACCAATCTTAGAAAACTGGTGCAAAAATATTAAAAATCTACATAGGTGGGAGTAAATATTACTGCTAGCCCAAATATTGTGCTTCAATTCTAAAATTCATCATAACAGAAGTGGAATGATCTTTGGTAATATGTTGAAATTATTCACTTTTTTCAGCCTCTGACTTGTTTGATTTCCATGACAAAGTACAAACACCATCCTTACAGTCTTTAACTAGTTCAGGAGCATCCTTCTTCTCTCCACTATTAGAATTTCCTCTATACCAAAACTTCATTAGAATAGGTTGAATGAGGAACCTAAATATCAGTAGCAGGATAGGAAAAATCACACAAGGTACACAAATCATGATTCACCACCTAGAAATCATGATAATATTGTTGGTTAGTTAGTTTCGTACAAAAAAATTTGAATTTCTTTATGTAAGTAATATACATAAATATTTGGGGGACGGAGTGCGCTAGAACAATACCTCACAAGTGGTTCCAAGGTATAACAGGAATTTGATGGTGAGTTACTCGTAAATTTCGTTCGACATTCACTGATTAAATTTTGACGATGTTATCTATGATGATGGCTGATACAGCTAGTCCGTTATATCCAGTTATATCAACAACATTTCGATATCGAAAGAGGTTATGTTCATTTCTGAGTGAGAGACAAAGAGAGCTCAATATTTATTAGGGTGTGTCCAGGGAAGCCGAAACGACGAAATTTGTACGCAACGACAAACTGCAACACAAATGGTCTCGTTTCACCGTAGTTTCAGCTTATCTGGACGCACTTTTAGGAGAATAAAAACGTGATACGTGGCTATTTTTTAAAATCATTTCACACGTTACGTTTCTTCGAACTGTCGAGATTGTGAAAATCAATTTTCTATCGGTTTATATAGTGTTGAAAACTATAATTTTCACTATTCTGGGAATTTGCACATTTTAACACGTACGAGATGAAAAATGATAAATAAAATAGTCTCACATAGAATTTCTGTTTTTCAAATGCTCTGTTCGAAATGTCCTTATTGTCATTTTTCTGCAAAACAAGACGGTACCTATGCGACTTTTACAAAAGATGGAACAAAACCAAAAATCTAAAAATTTGCGGCTACTGACACTTTCTTTAATTTGAAGTGTGCGAAGTAAAGCCAAAAGTCATGAGAAGTTATAGAATGTCTTTCCCTTGAGATGTCATTTTTAAAACCCTTCCTCGTGGGAAGCGGAAAATCAGTGTTTGAAGGCGAGATGATGGTTTCATTATTCATACATTTTTGCACTGTGCCATAAATGAGACCTACTTTGTTACTACCGTTTTCGCGTTTCTCTCTTTCTTGAAACTCATATGCGCAGCAATAAATCGACGATCGTCGCTTAGGTATTGGGCAACCTAAAGTTTCAGCTTTTTATCGGTATATAGGCAGTGTCAAGTAAAGTCTAGTTGGATGTTTTTAGCCGGAGTCACAAGCGTCTGAAGAAGTGAGCAAAGATGTGATCTGATAAGGCTGTTTTTGTTACTCTTGATAACATTAAGTTTCTACTCATGCCTTCCATAGATCAATCGATAATTACAGCTCACTAATTAATAAGATGTAGTAGTTGGACAATCCTCAGCTCTGCAACCGTGTTTGAATGTCAACTCCTTGAGTAGGCTCGACAGCCCGCCATCCGGCTGATCCTTGTGGCAAAAACAGGTCTTGAAAGTTGGTTTTTGACGTAAAATCATGTAAATAGCTCTTTTCAGAAGTGGGAACAAAACGTTTCTCAACGTATTCTAAAGCTCGTTTGGCCGACTATCCAACGAAGTCAGGTTCCATGACGATCTCCAGAGGAGGATAGAGGGAATTTTTCCTTATCTTGTGATCTCATACTCACGAAATATGAAAATACTTTAGTACATACCTACAACGATGATGGTTCCGACAAGATGACGGTATGCAGACATCCCAAAAAGTATTTCTACCCAGTGAATAATTTTTATTTTTCTTACATCTATCTAAGGCCAGAAAGTGGCTTTAGAGTTATAACAGAATTATTTGCCTCATGCAGCGCCCAGTATCGTAAAGTTGTTTCTCATAGTGTAACGTACGAAGGTGCATCAGTTGAGGGTGCCGCCCGTAAGGAGTCCCCGTTATCTAGTATCTGAAGCTCATACAATCACTTGTAGAAAATTCTTCAAATTAGAAAGATGGGTCACTCAACACGGTGGGCAGGAACAGACCTTACGTCGAAGAAGAATGTCAAAAGTGGCCCCGTTGGAATGAAAATCGGAGTTGCTAGTTCCTTCAAATGCAAGCCAAATCTTTGATTTCCGTTTTTTTATATGAAAAACAGCTGAGGAATATGTAGATATTGAGGCCTATCAAAGCTCGCGGCAGCTCTAACTCTGGCGCGCCTCAATATTTTCCAACGCGCCTCGGCTCATTTTTAAGCTTACCTCGAGACCTTTGAAATGAGCTAAAATACGTCTAATTTCGACCAAGTAAAGCTGAACTATAGGTATGAAGGTATGTCGATTTGACGAAGCAGATATGTCAGTTTTCGAAAACGTGTCACTGCTTTCTTTAAAAAATCCGGGGCTTTCAACAGCTCTAGCTATAGTGGTCCTAAATATTCTCCAACGTAGCTCAGCTAATTCTGAAGATTTCACGATGAACTGAGCTACGTTGGAAAATATTTAGGACTGCTAGAGTTAGAGCTCTTAAGGTCATGTGAAAGCTCTACCTCGCCGACATTCATCATAAATTGATTTAAAAAGAAGAAAAAAACCATATTTCGAAAAAGTAAGTCCAATCTGCCTTTCGCATCGGTAGAATGAATCAGTGTGTAAACTTTTACAGCGATCCGTTCAAAGCACTTGAAATAATTTGTGTTTAAATTACTCCAAGCGCTTTAAACGGATCGCCTCAAAATTTTACACAGTGGTTCATTCTACCGATACGCAGTTTGGATTGGATTTACTTTTTCAAAATACTGTTTTGTTTTATGTCAAATCAATTAATGATGAATATCGATAAAGTAGAGCTTCATCTTCCCCTTAAAAGCCCCGGATTTTTTGAAGAAAGCAGTGACGCGTTTTCGAAAACTGGCATATCTGCTTCGTTAAAACGGCATACCTAGTTCAGCTTTACTTGGTCGAAATTAGACGTATTTTAGCTCATTTTAAAGGTCTCGAGGTAAGCTAAAAAATGAGCCGAGGTGCGTTGGAAAATATTGAGGCGCGCCAGAGTTAGAGCTGCCGCGAGCTTTGATAGGCCTCAATAGCTACATATTCCTCAGCTGTTTTTCATATAAAAAAACGGAAATCAAAGATTTGGCTTGCATTTGAAGGAACTAGCAGCTCCGATTTTCATTCCAACAGGGTTATTTTTGTCTTGAATTGTTTAAAGAAACCACGTGCATCGTTTTGTATGACATTTTTCTTCGATTTAACGTCTGTTCCTGCCCATTGTGTCAAGTCGAAAAGTTTTTCCTAGATGTCTCGAACTCTATTGATTTGAGTCGAAATACGAATTGACGAATGCTTTTGCCTAACTTAATTTTTTTTTTGACTCTTCGCTTGATGACATAGGTTGGGTTTTTCTCAGATTTCTCGAATAATACTTCGATTCCGATCGGAGCAAAGAGTTGACGACACCAAGTTAGCCAATGATAAACATTCTTCAACTCGAATTTCAACCAAAATCAAAAAAGTATTTAAAGAATTCAGGAAAAAGTTTTTTGACGGCGTGCGAAAAACGAGGCCGATATGTCCTCAAGATTTTATATCTAATGACCAGAAAAAAAAATCTATAGAAGAACAACTTACGAGATTTTTATTTATGTTAGCAGAAACTCAAATCGAAATCGGATCGGATTCTATAGGGCTCGGATTAAAAGCTATGAAAGGTGATTTCAGGACCACTTGTGGGGGATGAACTGAATGAGATCTCTTGAGTAAAGTGTTCATCAATAGACCATACTTTTATTTTTCAAGTACAATTTTCATACCGACCTATACAAACTAGAACGCTTAAATCTCTTCAGTATCTTCCATTTATGTACTCGATTGAAAATCCAAATAGTGATAAACAATGAACTTGTTTCCCTTCGGGAACAAATTGGGTAATTCTCGTCCACTATCTAGATAAGGTCAAAGTCATAGTCATTCAAGCAATATTTCTCTCTCATTTTTACATCGAATTTGCATTCGCACTTTTTCAATCCTTCGATCGGTCTCTCTAATGTACATTGCAAAATCAATGGATATATTACAATACTTACAATATCACGAATCAATGGTTCTCATTCTATCATCAAATTCATCTTCAGTGATTATGAAATGATAGGCACTACAGGCCAGCAGAGTTGGATTATTTCTTTTGAGAAATTTTCGACTCAGTTATTCTCGCAAATTAAATAAACTTTTTCAATATTTCTTCACGCACGGAAGTCTCACAGTGCTTCATCTGGATGAATATTTGGTTGATTTATTTGTCTAAAAGAAGTTCGCATTGACTAATTTGTACAGCTTTTGCTAGGTAGCATGCTTTATAATTCTACTCAGAATCAACGAAATGCACTACTTTTCAGTTCTGATAAAAAATCCGAGGTAATGCAAATATTTACGAATATCTAAAACGGCTCCTTTGCTATATTCTGTTTCAGCGCAATTCGAATTTTTCAGATTACTATCATCAATATTTCATACATATTAATGTCGTATGTCTGTGTGTAATTAGTACAAGAGCTCTCTTGCTAAGCCTACGAACTATTAAAATTATGATACATCTTGTGACGAAATATAACAACTTGTGTACTTTTCCATGTTCTACTTCTCTTTGTTTTGTAAATAGATCATTTCATCCACCATTCATGCCTCATCCACCATCAAGTAAGAATATGTGCAATATATTTTATCAAAATGACTTCTTTTGCATAGCCTTATTCTCATGAGAGGAAAGCTCACGTCACTCAAGCCGTAATTATTATACTAGAAAAAGAATAATCCACAATCCGCGATTCATTTACGAGCAACCTGTATTTCAAGTCGATTTCAAGTTATCAAGCTTAAACGTCAACATTTCATGAATGTAATGAACTCGAATTTCACTCATGTAGAATAAAATAGAATAGAATATTCGTTTATTAGAAATATCTATTGCATAAACAAGAGACAATCTTGCCAGGGTCAGAAGCTTCTGATTTCAACCCTTGATACCAACTTCAGTCCACTCTGAGAAATTAATGCAGGATCTTTAAGAAAATTTATATTGGCTCAAAAAACGAGAATAACTTTTTAAATATGATGGATCCCATTTGTACCACTTACAAATGTAACAGAGCATGCTTCTCATTCATTTCACTCGGGATTTTCCGTGTCATTCTTAGGTCAGTTGTACGGTGGCTGTTGTGACTTGAATTTCACAAGCTCACAAGTGTTATCGCATCCTAGATATGTCAGCTCCCTAACAAATGTCAACGAATCTTTGCGTGGGCTTTGATTGGAGCGATTCCGATTCAAATTATGTCAACGCACTTCACAAAGATGTAACACAATTTCAAGTATTTCCTCCACATATAATATCAAGTTGGGTAGTTCGGTGTACGGCACACATGACTAAAATGGATTACCGCAATACCCGATATTTTACGCTTTCACTGACAACGAAGGAAGCCAGTGAAATCTTTCTTATCGAATCTATGTAATTTATTCAATACCATCGGATTCTAGAGACAATCTAATCAAGAATTGTTCAGAGATGTAAATGCGAAAGAAATTTTGTTGCTTCTTTTCAAAACTCGAATTATTTGTCTCATTTCTAGCCACGCGTTGAGCGATCAAGGCAAACGTTTTCTGCTGCAGTGGTTGGACAAGTTCCCTGGCGAAGGTAGTCCAGAAAATTGTGTGCAGGCGAAATGTGATGAAATGACCGAAATATCTCGACCTCGGTCTCACAATCTCCCTGAACGCCAGTCGCCATTTGTCAAATGTATATATTAGCTCTTGGACTAATAAGCCTATAACGTAGTATTTGCAATTGACTGGTAATATTGATTTTCGAGATGTTGCTTGAGGAATTCAGTAACCAATTACGCTAAAATATAAAGAAAATCGATCAGAATGAGAAGTTTCTGAAGCATCTGTATATCACATTAATTATTAGGATCATCATGTCATTAGTATCGGTATATTTTAAGCTCGTAATTCGAATTTGCTGATTAGAAAAATCACATATCTCGTTAACCACCAAAAATATTGCTCTGGCGAGGCGTAATCATTACCAACATAATTCATACTAATTGAGATATGGTTTGACCCATCGCTAATATTGCACGCTTTGATGAGAAAACGTAGAGAATCATACCAAAAATAACGATTTAAACTTCTATTACGAAATGACGGAAAGATTTCTAACGCTGATTTCATTCACTTCGTGATGCAAGACACTCTCTCAGATAGGAAGAGTGTTTAGAAAACAATGTGCCTAAAGCTAAGCTTTTTTTAATCAACGTTTAGAGACAACTTAAGATATTCAGGAATTTTATACGATCGTGTAACAGACTACAAATATTGACCATAACTTAGCTCCATGTTCCTGTATTATCAACAATTAAAACTTCCGATAGGTAATAATCAAAGAGCTTTGACGGGAAAGAACTGCTTGAAATTCCATGAATGAAAAACCAATTCTTCTCAACATAACATGCGTTGAGTGCGTGAGCAACGATAAATTCCCCAAAATCTCACTAATGCATACTTTTCTATGCATTCATTTCTACAGATCGATATAGCAAAGAAGAGAAATTGAAGTCGCGATCCTTCGTCTGTTAGCAAAAGATGGAATATTTTAAAAGAATTGCGAGTTCCTAGATCCCTCGACAGTGCAGATCAGTTTTTGGTATAATTGTACAAAATATCGAAGCTCGCGTGAATAATTATTCGTATGCTGTGGATGCAATAGCCTAATACTTTGTTTTTATATTTTTCAATGTTTTCTCTTTTACAAATTTTGGAAGAATCAAACACACTTACTCGCTCTGAGTTGAAAGCTGTGTGCTATACCGTCTCCTTTAATACATCTTCAAACTCTTCGACACGGCACGATAACCACTTAAATCACAAAACGAAGATTGGAATCGATTTACATATTATACGGGCTAAAAAATTTTCGGACACCGACTCCAATCCTGTTTATTTTTGCAATCCCAATACTCGCCTTTGTACATGTGACAAAGACTGCCTGTGTATTGATCTTCTTGTTTTTCGAACCACACAGGTTCGTACGCTGCATAAGGCAAACCTGCAATCAAGATAAACCAGATGTTTGAAAAATCAATCATTACCAGATCATTCCATAATTTTGAAAAGACAGCGGTAGCTCAGTTCGATAAGATCGGTGTCAAAAGCAAAAAATACCAAGAAGAGATCAGATTTTCGCTTTGAAATTGTTTTACCATCAAAAGTCATAAGTAGCGGCCAAAACGACACTCGTGAAAAGAAAAAAATTAAGTGACTGAAGGATAAATGTTAGAAAAAATCGGGACGGAGTTATTAACACGTTATATGACTCGTGGATCTAACGAACGAAGAAAATTTATTGCAATTGATACGGTCGACTTTGAAACGAAAGTATAGTAGATTAGGTGTGCGAGAAAAGGTATGACATCGAGATCAAAGCAAGACCAAGTGACGCAATGACGAACCTTGCGAAGCAGCCACCTCGGCCTCGTTTTCGCGGGCGCGCCTCTCGCACCTTTGCTTCTCCTCCAACCGGATCTTCTCCGCGTTGGCTTCGACCCACATGCCATTCTCCATGAGGCGCTGATCGGGTCTGTGCCGTGAGTCTGTCGGCGCTATTCCATCCTCCATTTCGTTCAGCTGACACGCTAGCACCGTGAAGTTGTAGTACTTTTCGTAGTCCTCGCTAGAATCACCAAAACTGACATGACGTCGCCGATCAAGAACAGAGACACTGATGAATCACATGCCTGCGGAATCTGCATTGGCGCATTACGTTTGGTGCAAACATTCATCATTGCGCGGAATGTTTCGTTCGCCTTACGGAAATTCAATCAACGATATTTATTCTGTGACCTAGAGTTGGTCTCAATGCAATTTATAATTGGATAATCCGTTATCGCACAATAGTATACACGAGTTGCAATCAACGATTCCTGAGACTCGCGAGCGAATACGACCTGAATAATTATCTCAGGAACCAGTAAATAGTTGAGCAAACTAATCCGAAAGTCTGAAAACACAGTGCACATTTATGTCACTACCTTGGCTGCCCTATAGTGAGCCTCAGTCCAAGAGTAGGCCCTGTCCGAAAGTAAGCCCTTCAATCTTGGCCATCCGAAAAGAAAGGCAATGATTCGAAAGGAGTTCTGACTAACTTTCGGGACATCCGTTCAAAAGTAAACCCTGTCTTACTATTGGAAAATCCATGCAAAAGAAAGCCATGGCTCGCCATCAGCGTTGTATTCGATATATAGCAATGACGTGAGGGTACATGTCGAAACTATATTATATTACGGGCGCATTGAATGCTTGAAGGCGTATTTGTGTAAGTTTTATCGCATTAAACAGAGACAAATCGACCATCACGCTTTCTCAAAGTCCGTAACAATTCAATGTGCTCATCTTATGTGTACTGTGTTAAAAGCATTTAGATATTATGAAGCGAATATTTTGAAAAGATACTGAGATACAACTGTACCTCATCAAATCTAGGTAAGACTTATTCAAGCGCCTGCATCAATTATCAGCGCAGATTATGTTGAATTTCATAGGGATGAATATAATTCACACACAACGGATATGAACTTCTGTCACTCTCGCCCTCGAAACCAAAAACGCTGAATAGGCGACAAATTCATTGGTCATAGAAATTGTTAAATAAGCCATGTCATGCCCCGAAAGTAAGTCCTACTCACTTTCAAGCTAGATTCCTATAAGAAGAATATTTATAAGGCCTGCTTTGTAGGCTAGCCAAAGATATACTTATGTGCAAAGACCATTACGGAACAATTTTTCCCCGATCCGTTCTTCAATCTTACACGACATCTAATAACATCAAAAAAAGCTTGATCCATACTTCAAGAACTGAATTTATCCGTCCAATTGAGAAAGGAAAATTTCCGATCACTTTTGTTTTTGTGAAAATATTGTTCCAATACAAATTAGTGGAACTTAC
>JAPYYZ010001508.1:0-15127 GCA_030522705.1 Eretmocerus eremicus | reverse complement strand
ATGCTGAAATTCAGATATGGCACGATTCAGCAAGTACTCATCCAAAAGTCAGTAAGCGTGTGTCTGAATCTGGATATGAACTGAAAGTAAGTGATGTGCGGTCTTAACTTTGAAGTACTTGATTTTCTCTAATTTCCAGCAGTTTTGCTCGAGGTTGAGGTAAAACACCGAATGAGAAATGATTCTGCATCAATCTGGTCATTGTACACTCGAGTGACGAAAATATTTCTTTCCGGTACTTGGTGTAATTTAACAACAGATGCGCATAACCTCCCTTTCGATACAACCTGGTCAAGGTATGTTTATTCATGCTGGGTTCATTATTCCTTTTTGTGAAATTGATGGTCATGATCTGCGGGATCGGGGGACAAAAATCAGAGTAGCTATCATAGTAAACGGTGTGTACGTCGCGTAATCCAATGGCTTTTCTCAAAATCAGCACTGCTTGCTGAAAGTCAAACAATTCGACAAATGTTGATGTCTGAAAATCTGTTCACAAAGAGTGTTAAGTGAAAAAGTCAGCAAGCCTAGTGATCTGACTTTAAGAATTTCTTTTTACAGTGTAGGTTCCCCCTCTGCAGATGGAGTTGCGCGAGTTTAGGCGCGAATCGAGCGAAACATGGCTTCGACGATGGTACTGAAATACATTGAGGACGGAGAAACTATTGCTCAAATTCGTCTGCACATGGGTTCGCTGACAAATAATTTTGTGTATCTTCCGGTACCTAACTGGATTTTGAGACGAGTTATGGTGTAATTTAGTGGATCAAGCCCCCAAAGTTTTGTAATTGGGGAGAATCGAGACGGACCCCATCCAACTCAATGCTTTGCAGTACCAACCTCGACGCCATGTTTTCTTGAAGCTGCGTCTGAACACGCGCAACCCTGGCTACAAGGGGTGACCGAATGATCTGCCCGTGTACGCAATCAGATTCTCAATTTGAAATTGCCGACCACAACGAAGCATCGCAAGCTCGCCCATGTGCGCGCACTCTAAACTGCCTCGATCGAACTCTCACGCATGTAGTGATTATAATAGCCTTAAAGAGCTCAAAGTCGTGCGACCCACGTATCATTGGGTCAATCGCAGACCTCCGCCTCGAGTGACCGACAAAAATGACAATTCAATTTTTTGCCGCACACGACGACCAGTGAGTTGCGCTACAGCGGCCACAGTTACTGCCAGATTCTCACGTGCGCGAGATTCTCTTCTTACGTAAGAGTCTATATACTACGCCACAATCGCCGATGCGTCCTCGCGTGTGGCTAAGTGCGCGCCGGTATTTTCGCGCATACTCGTTTGCGGAAAATTCGCTACTCGCGCACTGCGTGCATGCATACATGTACTCGGTGACGGGTGCACAAAACAAGTCGCGAGATCGGGTGACGGGAGACGCGCTCTCGCATATGCGCGTGTACGGGTTAATTAGAGGCTGTTCGCATTCCGGCGGTCATACGAGTGGCGGCACCGGCCGGCCCCTTCGCATACTATATGGACTATGGTGGTGGTATACAGAGACAGAGGGAAAGGGAGAGAGGTATGTGCCATCGCGACACGAAGCAGTTTCGCAAGCTCGTGCAAATTGCGAGAGAGAGCGAGAGAGAAGAGTGTTCGTTTTGCCGGCTATATGGGGGTTTCCGAGGCTGCCGTATGTCGCACCGCGACTCGCGACGCATGGCAATCTGAGAACGAGATCGAATGTAGAATTATCATTGCGCGGTTTATCGAGACGCAAACTGGAGAAACTTGGTGGCTGCCATAATGTGCAGTTGCAATTCACACTCGAGCGCGAACCACCCGGACGGGGACGGATGAATCACGTGTTTTGAGTCTCGATTCGCGCGATCGAGATTCAATTGGTGTGATTATTTCGCAGACCGCATATGGGCTCGTTCGACGCATTATTGCGTGCGAATCGCAACGAGGTGATTGTGAGAAACAATTTGATCGCGCGAGTGATGTGTTTACGGAGACGGTGATGTTGACGACTCGTCATTCAATGCGCAATCGACGCATTTTTCCACGCAGAGCGCCCGTAGTCACGCGATTAGCGCTGGAAAATTATATATCCATGGCACGCTATAGAGTTTGATGCGAATTGCACGATAGGCTATATTCGATGTGTGGTGCAGGTGTCCATCGATGTATTCCGAGTTTTAGAACGCGTACAACGTGACCCGAGGACGAGCGCTTACGGTTGGTATTAGTTGGTTACCCAACGCGACCAAGTGCAACTACACCTCGAGCATAGAGTAGGCCAGTGCGTGTCCAAGTTTTCAAGGAGCGCCTAGTCTAGATTCGTATCGCGTGCGAAAAGTCATCGCGGAGAACGAAACGGGCCAAGTATCGCGGGCTCTTGGGTTTTTCCTCGACGGCTATAGTAATTTTATAATTTTACGTCCGCAACGACTTTGAAGCGATGCCGCGACTTATAAGAGAGCGAAGAATAATGGTCGAAGACGGAGTCCAAGTGCACAGGGAAGCCGAGACGAGAATATGGATGTGGTTATTGCGTAATCGCGTGGGCGTGAAAACGCTGGAGCTCGTTCGAAATACGTAGACGGCTGCAAACCATAGCGAAATGCGTCCATTTTGAATTTTTTGAATTTCCATTGGCTCTTTATCAACTGAGAGATCGAGGGTTGGTTCCATCGGGGAAATTCTTTGGATTACATTCAGGTAAACAATGCATTTGTATGACAAAGGCAATTTCTTGAAAGATGATTTTAGGATTTAGCAGTTTTTAAAGACCCAACTCGATCTTTCGAAAGTCAAAAGTAGACTCATTCCACTATGGTTTGCAGCCGTCCATGTATGGTTTGGAGATAGACACACTCTCGTTCTGTAGTACGGGAGGGGGAAGCGCTTTTTCAGTTGAAATTTTGAGAAAAATGCGTTATTTTGAGGAATTTGCAGGTCAATCTTCGAACAGTTGCGTCAAGATTCAGGAATACAGCTACCAGGCCACCGCGTACCCTTGACCATTGAATTGGCCTCGACGCGATCGAGAAAAAGTTGGTTCGACGATTCTCCATCGCTGCGTCTGCAGTCATTCTGAATCATCAAATGAGAGCGTATACCGATAATTGGGCTCAGATATGAGCGGCACGTGGATGGATAAATGCGACTCTAATGGGGTCTAACGCGAGGTTATGAATCTGCTCAATATCGATCGATATATCGAAAGCATGCAACCATCATGAACATACTGAACTTGTCGATGACTGTGCGTCGATTTCGGGAAATTCAGCTCTTTGAACACGGAAGAAACGGTCTTCAGTTCATTTTTAAATCTGTAAAAGAACTCTTTCGGATATTTCGCACTTACAAGGGGAGACCAAGACCTCCGGTTGACCAATCTTCACCAAAATTTTTTTACAGACTCGTACCACCTAGTATATGAAGAATCTAGAGTATCTCTGTCAAATGGGCACTCTGTCCAGAGATGCAGCCATAGACATTAGCATTGTCCATAAAGGCCTGTGTTAGAAGGTCATGTATATAGATATACTATCAATGCTAATGTCTATAGCTGTATCTCGGAACAGAAGGCCCATTTGACGGAGATACCTGGGATTCTTCATATGCTAGGTGGAACGAGTCTGTAAAAGAATTTTGGTGAAGATTGGTCACCCGGAGGTCTTGGTCTCCCCTTGTTAGTTGAAATAGTCATGCCTTTCTCTGAGGGCAAGCGAACGCAATTCTGACCAGGAAAATCAAAAGAGCAGGGCCAGAAATATTACTGATGTTTTATTTTAACGCGATTCCCATGACTCATCGAAGCTCAAGCACGTCTCAAGTATGAACTAATAATTACCGTATCTTGGGTGTTATAATGGGCTATGCCGGCGGCCTACGACGAGACCTGATCAGCACACGAGACAACCTCTAGTCCATCTTTTGATGAGCATTGATCAAGAAGCTATAGTGGCCCAGTGGATAAGGTCTTGGCCTTCAACGCAGAAGGCCAGGGTTCGAGTCTCGGCCGGCACCACTGTGAATTTTCATAACTGCCTTTTTGGTGGCTTCGGTGGTTCGGAATTCACCTAAAACTGTAGGTCCCGCAAAATAATCTCGAAAAGAGGTTGAGAATGGGTTAATAAAAAAAAGAAAGTATTGATCAAAAATCGATCCCGATGGATTGAATGATCTTCTCTAGTTGCCCAAAGACAAATTGTTCCGTCTGAGTTGTCCTAAACGTTTTCGAGTGATTATACAACAGCGAGTTACATCGCAGAAAGTTCCAGACGCTCCAGGGAAATTCTTTGCGACGGAGTCAGAAGTATCGTCGCCCATCGACTAATAAGGAAGAGAATGAACTCGAGAAAGCTTATGGGCGGTCAAAACACGACGCAGTCCGAGTTGCTGCACTCGCACTCACCCCACGCAAATTTTAGTATCGAGAGGCTCTCGAAGCGCAATGCACCCTCGGCAACGATACAATACCCATACCTCAGCTGTAATACCTAGAGAGCGAGACGGGCGCTTAGAATATCAGAGTCATGAGATCCAGGAGCAGCGGACTCCGCACGAAAGCCAAGCTATACGTTATCCCCACACGCGATATAGCCACGAGTTCGCGTAACAAGTGGTCAGATAAGCCTGTGCGGCTAACCACGCGCTATCGACCAGTGCATTCCAGCGCCGCACATCACGTATGTAGCCTCGATTGCGCTGCACCTGCGCGACCCGCTGCATTTCATTGCGATGACGTCGTCGCGCGGAGCCATCGAACCGTGCGCCGACACAGAGAATGCAATGCCCGACACACACTCGTGCACACGCGTACGCGCGCCTCCCCCCGGACATCGATTCATTCATCCCCAGCCGCGAGGAGGGTATGCCGCACCCCAGCTGGATAATGCTCGCAGTCTTGTACACGCGTCCGACCGATTGTGTTACCTCGCACGGGAGTATCGTTCTGCGAGCGTAATTGTATGCGCCGAGTGTAACGATGCCATTACCGTTGGATTGGGCGGTGTGGCAGCGATCGGTATTGGGTGGGATGATCGATCGATACGCGATGTGCCTAGTTTGGTGGCTGGAGGTGATCGTACATTACGTCTGTAGCAGATGAGAGGGAGTTTTTTCAATCTATTGGCACGTTTTGCAAAGATTTGGATTCGACTTTCCTAGAGTCTTATTGAATTTTGTGAGAGGATGAGCTTGGAGAAAGCAAAATTTATCAGTTCTCATCGTTACTAGAGTAAAAATGAGAGGGCTGCGTCATCAAGCATGATCGAGAGTGAAGAACTGTACTCCCCAAATCAAAAAATCCTTGTAAATGTATGGATTTGTCATACATCATCCAAAAATATTCGCACAACGTCTGCTAAGATCCAGTTTGTGAAAAAATTGATGCGATTTTCACTCTCTTCCATCCAACATTGCATCAGTACTGATCTTTCAACTGACTGGAAGTACTCATTTAGTCCAAGCTCTCATTGCACTGATTTTGTATCGTTGAAAATTCTCAAGTAATCGTTAAAAAGTCCAATGAAAAGATTGAGGAACATCATTGGGAGTGAAATATTTTTCATCTCAATACATTATCATCCGGGATTCGGCCATCTCCATCCCACTAGTGAGACGAGATGACGAGTTTTGGAAAACTTTCTCTTTAGAGGAAAAAATCATAGGAGAATACTGATACTCAATTCACGGGCTTCCTTTCGTCCTTAACTTGGCATCTTTGTGGGTTCATCAGTGTAACAAATCCTGAAAGCCCTCGAATAAAAAACTTTCCGATATAACAGCGAATGCGACATAACTCATTTGGATTGGAAAAATTCCGCCTAATCGCGTAATCGACTGAATTGCTCCGCTCAAACGCGTGCTCGTGGGGCCCCACATATCGAGTCAAGATAGACATGCAAATGAACCCGGCGATCCTGAGCCGCGTATCATATCTCGCCACGACGACTTGTCTTCATAAAAATAATAATTGATGGTCTTCGCGTTGCTTCGAGGCTATGGGACAGCTCTGAAGAAACAGCGATGAAAAACGCTGTGTACTTCTTGGAATTCCAACACGCCAACATATTCCCGCGCGCGAATCCGTCCCGCAAATACCTGTTGCGGCGAGGACGCATACACGCCTCAATGAGCTGCGGGCATTTTATTACAACGAGTGAGCTTTGCACGACTGGAAAGGACGTGAAGGGACAATTATGGGACGCGATGTAATGAAGCGAGAGAGAAGGGTTTGTGATTTTAGCGTCGTCTTCTTCATTTTATGAAAAATTATAATGAAGGTTGGCTTATGCATCGTATGTGCGAGCTTTTATCTGGTCTCACTTCCATCCAACCGTCTTCAAATTCCTCAAATTCACTACTTGGTGATCGATCTCAACAGTCGGAGAGTAAAATTTCACCAAATTTGAGATGAGGAATCGTTTGGAATCGAGATGATTGAATCTTCAAGTCAACCAAAGAAATTCACAATTTTCTTATCATTTTAATCAATCATAGAAAATAATTTATTTGATTCTTGAGAATCATAAAATTTTAATTTCATAAATTTCATGAGAGCGAAGAAAATTGTAAAACATGCAGGGGATCCGGAGAGGGAATTTTGCGCATCACCTCTATCCAATGATACCAAATCGATGTCAATACCGATAAACCGGATAAATCGCGCCATCATCGCGTTCACTGAAGTCGATCTCGATTATTGCGGCGTCGTCAACGCGAGCGACGGCTCGCGAGAAAAGTCGCGCACACCTTGCCGACGAGCAATTTTCGATCCAGTCAACCGGAATCGACGCGGTATACAGTCTGCGAGCCGCTCCCACGCGAATCGATCCGATACACAGCGGCGGCAGCTAATAGACCGCGATGGCTAATTAGAGCGGCTAGACACTGGCGCGACTCGCGGCTACGAGCGATCGTTATTATCGGCTCGCACGCCGGCTTGTCGCACTATTTACAACTAGTCTTTTCTTCTCTCTAACAAATTTTAGCCTGTGAAACGCATACGTCCATCGCGAGTTTGCTTCGAGACAGTATTCGGTTGTCCGGTTGGATTTTGACGTCGACTCAACGCTGAAAGATCGAAATGGTGATGCTTACATCTTTCGCTGCTGGTCTCGTGTAAGCACTGCATTCAAACACGTGCCGGATTGTGTCATCACTCGAATAGATACGAGCGAGTACGATTTTTCTATAACCACAGCTTGTTGAAAGTTTTGACGCGTCGCGCAAATTTTTCCCATGCATAGAACTAGCCAATATTCGATCTCTCGTGCAGTATTCACCAGTTACTTTCTCAAACGTCTGCAGAATACCGCAAAGTGTCTCATAACGCGTAAAGATGGACTGCCATTACGTGCACACATATGTGAGCTAGAGTGACTCGTGGGAAAGCGAGACTCATCATTGGATGCGCTTCAAGGTCTTACAATTGCTATTTTGTCGCGGGAGACTTTAAAAAATGCTGCTCGAAAGAAACAATCGATATTTATCTGCTGATAGAGATATTTCTCCACAACGAGATGAGATCCACTCACGAATGTTTCCCAGTGTTGCGATAAAATTTGACGAGAGGATGTCTGTTGAAATCCGGAAAGTTGCGCGATATGCGACGATTTTTTCCAGTTCTCCAATTCTCGCTCCCAACTCTCGAATGCATCGCTCCGGAAATGTCACTTTTCATCGTACAGCACCTAGTTCATGAATACCTCGCTGTATCCTGTCTCAAATAATGCTCGAAATTGCACCGATCTGAATCGATATAGAGAACGAGATGGCTCGAGTCAAAGGAGGTAGCTAATACTCGACTCAGCGATGTCAACGAGACGCGCGGGTATACCAACTAAAATCTACGCAACGAGGGCCCGGTGTGAGCTTGTATTTTCATGCACGCGACAGAGGAAAGTTGTACACCGCACTCGCGTATATAGTGAAAAATTTCCGTTTCAAAGCTCGACGACGTCCGCGAACGCACTGCGCGCAGGGGCCCGGGGAAATCGAAAAAGTTTTACACGCCGTTCAGTACAGTCGAGGCTATGCGACAGACACAGAGGCTCGTTGCCACGCGACCGCTACTTTTATGATGTAAATGAAGTCGGACGCTCTTTTTGCGCGCATCAGAGTCGCGAGCCAAAGCAAAAAAGCTCGTCACTGCTGCTGCTGCTGCTGCTGCTGCTGCTGCTGATGCAATGACATAAAAGTAAAAAATGACAAAATTACACGGGATGCAGGAGGTATGGTGGGGACAACAGTCCGACTAATTATGCGCGATATTTCACTCATTTCAGGGCTCGAAAGAGTCTCGAGAGTAATTACAGGACCGTCCGCGCGATGCTCTGCGTGTAATTAGCGGCATTAATCGCTCGCCGTTTCCGATTGCACGGCAAAACGAGGGAAAAGAGGCGAGAAGGCGAATGTAGATTCAGAGGTGGCTGCAGGGCTTCCGGTAGGTCGGAAATGTGTCACGCGGATGTACACTCGCAGGGGGAGAGAATTAACAATTACGCGGATATAAATGAGTAGACACTAGTATACGTTCGTGCAGGAGTTTGACTGCAGCCCATGTAGAGCTGTCCGAATGAGACGATTTCTTGAACGGAGAGTGGTAAATTTGAAAAAATCTACTTTTTCATTTCTGAAATTTCGAACGCACCCCTTGGTTTGGATACAAAAAAAAATTTCGATTGCGAATTCATAGTAGCTCATCGAATAATTGAACCCGATATGAGAATTAGGACAGACAGAGACTTTCTCTCAGCTCCGAGGTACAAACGACCATTCTACGGGTTTCTCAGTTTATCCTTCCAATCCCTCGCTCCCTCAATACCCTCATTGAATTCTCATGAAGACAACAGGCGGAGTTTGTGCAGCCTCCGAACGCCACCAATAATGTAAAACAGCAGCGTCGCCAGAGGCGCTGCTTGATCAACCAGTCAATAATTCGAGAACTCGAATCTGAATAGATCCGCCAATCGCAGCTGCAGCTCCGCTGCGCACCGGCTCTCGATTTCTTTTTCCCGCGAGGGCTGTATATAGAGGGATTCCGGCTGAACGGGACATGAAATATTCATTCCATGCGGCTCTCTCTCTCTCTCTCTCTCTCTCTCTCTCTCTCTCTCTCTCTCGTCAGGGTGGAAACGAACGGATCTGCAAAGTTGGCCAGTGCCGAGTAATCCCCGAGCCATCGCCGAGTAATCCGAGCGAACGGTGCAACAAGGCCATTTTCGACTCGTGCATATTGCCTGTTTTGGAGGATGGGAAATTCAGCACGCGGCTGATCAATGAAAATTGAACGACGAGCGAGGATGTTTACGGGGGAAAACTATTCGCGTCACGAAACTTGCCGCAGATACGGTGAGATCTTTTATTTCGGACACTCCTACATATATCACGGACACTTTCTCGACAACCGGCCAAGCTTGAATCCGCAAAAAAAATGTATCGATACAATTTCATCAGAGCACGTGAATAAGCACCTTCATCAACCAAACAGAAAAATCTGAATCTAGGCGAAATAATAGCTCCATCAAGTTCCAACTTTTGAGTACAATACTTCATCTTCAGAGCAGCGCCATTGATTGAATAGTATCCTCAGTCATTGACATAATGATTAAGCCATTGGAAGATTCCGCTTGACAGTTATTATTATCTCCAAACATCTCCACTCCATAAGTTGGACACTTCTACAAAACGGGCACTTTTTTGTTTTACAGACTTATATCAGATTTCAATGTATACTCGCTTCATCCAACTCACACATTACATGCGCGTATTGTGAGAGTCGATGTGTGCACATATTACAGATGGGCTCGCGCGAAGCAATGTGGACAATCGCACCTTGAACCCAGCGGAACTCAAGCTCTTATCGCAAGATGGGAGCGAATGCAAAAATATCGACGCGAAATTTCATAAAGGGCGCCCAAAGAATGCAACTCGCGAATGCAATCAAATGAGAGAAAAAGTTGCGGATGCGCGTTAGTCTGCGTTGACGAGCAACTACAGAATCGTCCTCGCGGTTGTCTAGGCGCGCGGCCGCACTTGGCGCGACGCGGCCGGATTTGAATTTCTAATTGAACGAGCGGAATTCAATTAAAGCTCGCGCCGCCGTCGCATAGCAAGAGACACCTATCTCCCCGTCTCAACTTTCTCGCCTTCGTTTTCTCGATCTGCGAGTATAGACGCGGGCCCGGTCTCTGCGGCTGACGTGCTTTGCATCGATTCCAACTCTTGCGCGACCCTCGCGTCAATGGGATTCGATCGCGCGGCGGCTATAACGATTCGCGAGAATTCAATAATGCGCCGATGCGGTTACGTCGAGCGGATATCGTGCGAGAATATTCATAAGCTATGGGTACAAAGACTGGGGGCTCGAGTCTCTTAGTCTAGTGCATGAGCGATATCACTGGTGTTTGGATCATCGAAACGAGAGGGTTATGATGGATGGTTGCAGACCATTGTGAAATAAGTCCAGTTCGAATTTTCGAAATATGCATTACAAAATGGAAGATCTGGGATTGGTTTCATCAGCGGAGTTCTTCAACTTCTATGTGAACGAACGATGGATTTGTATAATGGCGAATAAGTCTTTCCAATGAATTGTTATGTGGACGGCTTTGGGGGAGAACGTTATAATTACATTTTGGCTTTGCGAAAAATCGAGGCAGTATTTTGGACGCCCCTGAGACTGGCGATTACTTTGCAGACGGACTTTGACGACATCACATCGATGAATGTTTCATCTGTACGAGTCCAGAAGAAATCTTCCAAAAATCGATCATTAGATCGAGTTGCGTACGAAGCACTAATTAAACTCGCTTTTCCAAAAATCCGAAGTATAGTTACACCGTTCTGGCCATCCATATAATTCATTACTTTCCAAAGTGCCAGCTCAATTTTTCTAAAGTTAAGAATGGGCTTATTCCATGATATGGTTCGCAGCCGTCCAAATCTTCTAAAAATACTCACATCGTGTTGATCCAACATAAGAGAGTAGTCAAAATGGAACCCTCGTTCGTGTAAGGCTTTCGGTATAGCTCTCAGAGTTTTTACTGGATGAAGAAGATTCCCCATGACCAATTCCGAGCTACGAATTGTCTGGTGAGCATTCTAGACACGGAAAGTTGTCGTCAGAAACAGCTAGCATACAATATATCAATGACTGAACGATATCAAGTCGCAGATCGGATTGAAAGAGAATTCGAACCCGAGTACGTTCGCTATCATCAAATGCATTCGCCTAAAATCTACAGGAACCACGTAGTTAACATCTGTAGCACTAAAGGACTAGTAGCGGTAAACTCACACGAGCTCGTCACGGGCGACACTACAACTACAACGGCGTCACTGTCGGAGACGACGACGACGACGACGACGACCCTGAACGAGGGCAGATGAGACACGACTACGACAGCGGCAGTTGCGTTCGTTAACTCAGTCATTGAGCCAATGAAAGGTCGAGGTCCTCGGAGAGAGCGGTGACGAGTCGAGCCCCTTTCGTGCAGACGCTCTCGAGAGCATCGAGCACTAAATACGCGACGAGAGGCGACCAAGAGCCCACCCCAAAGCTCCGGCCGCCGCGATAATGGCAAAAATGTTTAATGCAGCCCTTCAGCAGAATTTAACGATCGAGCGCTTCTGCATCGCATCAAATGGATTATTGCACTGTCTCGTGTGTGTATGTAAGCCTCTCTTTCTCTCTCGTTCTGAACGTCTACAGCATCTCCGCACATTGGGCGTCTTTCCTCGGCGTAGCGCATTTGAGGCAACGCTTCGTGAATGAATCGCTCATTCGCAATGTAATTGGAAGTGACTCTTTGCTCTCTCTATGTTCTGTGAATCTCGTCAATTCGTGTCGATGCGCTTCATGGTGAGAGTGGGATGATTAAAATTGCAGTTTCTGTAGCCAAATTCATTCGACTCGTTTGAAAGACGTTGATACCCAACATTTTAAGCGATCGCTAATTGCACAGGAATGACTGATAAATTAATCCATCGAAATTCGGGATATTCATGGCTGTACTCTCTTCCCAAAATACCGCTCAAATTAGATTGCCGAGTTGAATCGAGAATTTCAGTGAGCGGATCGGTGTAATTCGAAACCGAGTAATAATGAACGAGAATTAATCGAAATTGGGAGTTACATAATTGATTGTCTCCGGGATTTGGACATCGCGTATGATTGAAAGTGATTGCGATTGATCCCGTGACATTCGGTATGCGTAGCATGCAAATGAAATCAAGCGTAGACCGAGTACTAGAGACGATTTATTGGAACACGAGCCAGCTCAAATGCAGAGACTATAAATTGAATCAACGCATATTCATTCGTCAGCGTGTGTATGCGAGCGCGCGAGAATTTGTCGCTCATTCAGCGGCTCGTTTCGAAACGTGAGAGAGTCGGGGAGAGGCTCGATGCTAATGAGCGTAATTGCGAATGAAAGGTCGTCGAGTGCGACGCGACGAGCGTGATCCGCAGCTTCGCATACATTAAGAAAAAATTGTCGTGGGAAAAGTGCACGCTTCGATACGGAGCGTTTCCTTCGAACGAGTTGATTTCTTTTTCCCACGTTTCGAATTGCGTACTGGTCGAATGGTCTCGATTCCGATCGTCTTTTTTGCCACGCGCATCGATAATTACGCGTTATTTCACTTTCTGGGAATCGAACGACAATTATTTCTGTCGATTGTTTTGTCGTGAGTCACCGCGAGACAACTGATCTTGCATTCAATCATTCTTTGGAATAGTCATTGCTGAGATGGAACGTCATGAAAACAATTGTTGCTCGTGGCCTCTGTCTCCATTAATTCGAACGCTCAGGAAGTTTCGAACAACTCGATACTTGAAGCCGGTGCGCTGAGGTTGACAAAATTTATCCTTTGCATTAGTGGAAATACATAATTTGGACTGCTTTGAAAGTTTTGCAGCGATTTGAATACATAATCGTGAATTTTGATAATGAGGAAGTTTTTTAGGATTCGATGAGAATTTGAGCTCACATACTCTGATGATCCAGATGGAAGAAGAAAAGCCCAGAATCTCATACATGCCCTTCATCAAATGTCTTGTGCTGAGAGGAAACAAGTTCTTGTCCGTATATGGCATAAGCTACTTGTAGATGTGATGCAATATTCACGTAATCATGAAAGTCATTCAGAAGTCCGTGGCTTCTCGATGATCATATTGGTGCTCTTCACTGTGTAAGGTGATGATTAGCTTATTTGGAAACAGAAACGTTACCCCATCCGGAAATAAATTCCATTCACTTAATGACAGTCACGTGCAGCAATGCACACATCCCCACGACGGAACAATCATCAACAATTACGGCCCGAAGTTGCATGAATTGTGCGCAAGCATGTTTTATACATGAAAGTTTTCCTCGTGCCGATTTAACAAGACCAATGGTTGAAGCAAGAATTACGCGTCAGAGCAATGATGAAGTTTCGCGAGGTATGCAGTGGAGGTCGGCATATGGGCGATTCTGTAGGAACTGCTTGATAAGCTGTTCAGGAGGTGCAACCATAAGAAAGGGTGAGAGAAGTCGAGATTTGTTATGGAGGAAACTGTTGAAAATTATGAGGCACAAGAGTTTTGATCGGGAAAATATATCTCTTGTTGGACCGAGGCAATAATGAATACCTCAAGTGTCTTCCAGCATATTTCTCGCACTTCATGAACAAAAATTCAAATGAAATGTTGAAAGAATCGATTTGTTTGGTAGAGCCTTTAAATGTTTGATCATCATGTGGTAGATTGATAAGATGACAGTATTACTGAATGTGTGGTTGTAGACGATATTTCATCCAAGGATTTTGATGATTTTTCGAGATATTCACAGAGTTTCTCATCAAGAATTTTCCTAGCGCCTTAACTATTCTGTACCGTTTCTGTAGCGATTTAATTAACTTTTTTTGGAAGCTCAACAGTGACTTTTAGTCGTTGATTAAGAACCTAACAAAGCTATGTGGCAAGGAACTGAAATTTTTCTCTGCAAAGTAAGAGTCGCCGGTACCGCGGATCCAAAGTTATTGAGAGAGACAAATTTGTCTAAGGTGTACGTCCTGTCCTCAATAACTCGATCGGTCATCGTTACAGACGTTGAAATTAATTTTATCGCATGTCTGTCGTGGGGAGACCGCATGAAATTTCAGAATATGTATTGTTGGACTGGGTCGCATATACCGTCCACAAACTGATGAAAGGTGTTCACATCCTCCAAAGAGGTTTCTGATGGTTTTATAAAACTCCCATTAAAAATGAAATTTGGCCGATTTTAGAGTCGAAATCGAGCAGTTTCAACGGAACTGCCCTATACATGAAAAACAGAATACATGCGCGTGGCGGGACGAGGCATGCCAGTAATTTCGATTGCGTGAAATAAAATACGAGCGAGGCTGGTACTTGGACACTACTGCGCTGCCAAGATGTCTGCAGAGTTTCTTCGGCCTTTACTATCTGTGAGAAGCTTCGCAGCTTGCAGACGCGCAAGTAACACGCGGGCAATTGCTCCGCAGATCTCGAGCACGATTCTCTTAACTATAGCGGAGGCTGCCCGTGTTGTAGACGGCCGCAAAATACGAGCAACGCTGTATGGAGCTCGAGACGGAGCTGCTCTGATTCTCGTCGGAGAACCGAGAAATGCAGCTGAACTGCGGTAGCAGCTTCTTGTGAGGCTGTATTATGCCATGTGCGAAGTCTCCGCAGTGCATTCCGCGGCTGCGTTCATTGCGTCACGTATTCCTGGTGTTTCGGACGGTTTGAGGGCCAAAGGATGCTCTTGAGGATGTAAACTCTCGCCAGACACGATTGGAGTGAACAGATTGATATCGTCCAGTGAGTCTGCCTCGGTTTAGTATTTTAAAGGGAATAATACAATATCTTGCTCGAGCCTTCCATGCATCACTGTTCATACCAAAATCATTTTTCATTATCATCTTGCCTAAATAATTTGGTGGAACAAGAAAATATGATACAGATTGAATTTCATTCGAAAGAGACCGGTCAGGAATTCAGAACGAAGAGAGACACAACACTGTCCAACACTTTTCCACTGCATTAAAGTGTTCAACATAATAAATCTTGTCGTAATCTCATTTCGCACTCCTCGTTTCAAATACCTTCCATCGGACAATTTTTCATCAAAGAGGCCAATCAAC
>JAPYYZ010001506.1:0-18167 GCA_030522705.1 Eretmocerus eremicus | reverse complement strand
GACTCAAAATTTTGAATATAAAAGCCTTACGTAAAACTTTCGAGTAAGTAAGCCCCATCTCGCAGATCTTCGTGAGAAGTCGCGTCGAATAAGTTTGGGAATGAGGGTGGTATGACTCAGAGGAGAATCTGAAGGTGGACAAAACTCTTTTTTTTCAGTCACATGACCCTCATTCTCGAACATTTCCGGATACGATTTTTCTCACAAAATCTTCGACATAGGGCTTTTTTACTCGAAATTTTTGAGTCAGTGTTTTTTGTTTCCTCAAAAATGACATGGGGCTTTCCATTTTCTCAAAAATTAGATAGGGCCATGTTAGCTGAATCCTGAGATGGGACTTTTTGTTTCCTCAATAAGTGAGATAGGGGGCTATTTGGCGATTTGTGAGCTCGGACGAGTCGCAGTCGAGCATCGCAGAGGCAGAGGAAGGATGGACGCGAAGAGTGCACGTCCGACCAAAGTCGAGCACTTGCACGAATCGCGCGGTTGCGTTGAACCGGGCACTTGACGCATTCTCCTTCGTCCTCGGTCATCGATGCGTCTCGGATCGGCGTTTGGGCAGGATGCAGCGTCGCGCCTCTCGAGCAGTGCTCGGAGCGCGAGCTTTTTGGCGAGGAGCGCTCGTTTCCGCATGGGGGCATTTGAAAGCGAGCGCGCGCACTCTGCGTTGCTCGAGCGAAATTTCGCTCTCTCGCCGTCGCTGATGATACAGTTGCGTGGCCATACCGCAAAATCAACGCGATGACGACGCGGTTCGCGGTTGCGGGTGCATCGACCGCGTCCGGCCGATCGCTCCTCTCGAGACTCCGCGCTGCATGCAGCTCATTGCCTATCGTGCGCGCGGCGCAGAGAAACATCCGACTCGCTCTCGCGGACGGGCAGCGCTCTGTGTACGGCAAATCTCTCGACACTCTCGCTCTCGAGCCGCGGAGCAATAGGTGCCGCGGAGCTCCAGCCCCTGAATCAAAGTTCGCCCCGTGGCTCAAATTCAAGCTCGGTTGCGGGCCGCTTTCTGACGCGTGCCGCACCCTTTTTCGGGAACTCGATGAGCACGAGGTGAAAGTGAGAGCCACGTGCACGAGCGATGCTCTTCGAAGTCGAGTCGACGAAAGTCCGAAAATTGGGTCCGTCCATTCGCATCCCCCGTAGCGGTGTCAAGTAAACTTGCCGCCCCAACTGGACAACGGCTGCGCGGCTAAATTATACCACAAGCGACTACACGGCTCGACTGGGGCGAGTGGCTCGCCTTTTTTGTTGCATGCTGCACAATTTATTTGTCGCACCTCGCGAGCCTTTCAAGACGTTTTGCTGTGCAAGTACTGGCCACTTACACTGGGCCAAGTATAAATAAGCCCAGCTCGCGCCGCGACGATGCTCTCGCGAGTACCTGCCCAGGGCTCGGAACATAGTTCAATTTTCGGCTAGTTGGCGCGATAAGCAGCAGCCTCAAATCAGCGAGAGAATGAATTTTAAAATAAGCCCGAGTAAGTTGAGAAGTACCGACGGAGACGGACAATCTATAAGCAAACAACGCAATTGCTGCGGGCAGAACTTGAGTACTTTTCATCTGAACTCGAGTCACAAGGAGAGTTTTTGAGCAAGGCAAAGATCCGTACCCCCATGACCAAAGCTCAGTAGTGCTAGAAATGTATGGGCGGAGAGACACGTGCTGCAGGAGCGGAGGGATGATTTTCATCTGGAAACCAAAAGCCATATAATGCTTGAAATTACGAAATAGCTTGGCACAATACGTTGAGATTGGATCGCATTCGTTTTTGATAATTTATGGAAGATTCGGGATAGGGTGTTGTTTCCGAAACGATTTTCGAATAAGGTGTTATCAAAATGAAGATTTGTTTTCTTGACTTCTTACATCTAACAACTTCTTTGTGGTGGTACGTTCGCTGTAAATCTATATACATAATGGACGCGAGTGGCAAGTCCAGGGCGCAGAAGAGCCGCCGATCGTTTGCCGATTTTAATGCGCTCTCATCGCAGCGCAATTGCAACGTGCTCGAGCCGCAGCTGATGGCGCGCGGGCTGCGGTAATTACATCCACATCGCATGCTCATGAATGCAAGAATTACATATGAGCTGGAGTGTTACGTGCGCACTGATTACGGCGCGGCTAACTGCCGCTTCGATCGGATCTCAAAATAGATAAGAGCATGCACAAGAGCGAGCTCCTTGTGATTTGGACGAGCGCGCGATGCATCGAGAGACGCGTGGCTCGCACTATCCTCGTCGCGAATTGGGCATCTCTGCACTCCGAGCATCCTCATCGGCTCGGCCAATCACGCGTAACTGTATTGATAACTAGCTGTGGCGCGTGAGCAAGTGATGCAAATCGTCGCGCTTTTTACTCCTATTTGTCAGCTCCAGAGCGAGGCAGAGGCACGGCATATGCACGCGCACGCCCTATTTGCGCGCAATACCCCGAGCGACAGATGCGGCCAACGTCGCTGGCTCAAGCACGAAGCGTATGGTCGCAATGAACTGCCGCTGCCGCGGAGATTTCGCCCTTTGCGCTCGTATACGTCTCCCTTTTAGCTGCTTGTTCGTGAAGTCGGCGCACGTGTGAATTCCGTGATCAAAGGATGTCGCGGACATCGGCGCAGCGCAGCTTGCGGCTCGCGTTCTCGAATCAAGCTCGCGCAGCTAATCGCGATCGAAGACTGACCGACTGTGAGTTCGTGCTTTCCGTATCTGTAAGTCATTGACGACGAGCCGCGCTCGCCGGTGAGCGCGAGTCATCGGTCTCGTTGGCTGCAACAACGGGGTAACGTTGAGCTCGAGTCGCAAATCGAGTCCCAATAGAGATCGAAAGGAAATATCGCGCGTACGCCCTTCTCTTGCCGCAAAACTAGTGGGCGCGGCGATACGCGAAAACTCGCCGCAGGGGGCTGCAGATTCGCGCAGCTTTTCTGAATCTCTGCAGCCTCCGCTCGTGAAAAATCGAAAACCAAGCAGAGTTTCGATATCACTCCGTCGATGTGGCTCCGACAGATCGACGAGGATAATACTATCGCGGCAACGGTTTGTGCGGAGGAGAGTGTTTGTGAGCGCTTATGTAATGTGCGCCGAGAGAGTGAGAGAGAGAGAGAGAGAGAGAGAGAGAGAGAGAGAGAGAGAGAGAGAGAGAGAGAGAGAGAGAGAAAGAGAGAGAGTAGTCGAAGGCCGCGTCGTATTATAGTGCGGCGGTGCGCTGGAATGCCTCGATACAGCTGGCAGCGACGGTATTACAGGCCCATAACCAGCATCGCCTATCGAGAGCTGCTGCTGCTGCTGCTGCCAATCAGCCGCACACGGATGAAGGGAATTATAGTCGCAGCCGTGTACGTCTCGTCATAGATGTGTGATCGGTTGCCGCGTTACATAGGCACATTACATCCGAGCAGGATTTGTACAACGGCGGCACGGCCTTCCTCCGCTCGCGACTGCTGTCCTCCTATCGGCTCTCCATCGTCCCGGCTTTCACTCTCGTAGAACAGAGCAGCGTGGGCCGCGTTTGATCGACGAGGGCTTCGAGCCCCCGCGTCAACTCCGAAATTCCCGCCCGATTCGATCGGCGACGAGAGCGATAGCCGTCGCGCGACGTTCCCTCCCAGTGCTTATCCGCCCCTCGATCCATCATCGACTCCCTCCGAGTAAACAATTTTAATAAGCCGCGGGCTTTCCAGCCTCGCGGCAGCTCATTAATCAAACGCATCATCGGCAGATCAGTTGTTCCGCGCGCCCCATCTTTTGGCTACGTAGTAATTCGCTTCTGCGAGTACGAGTTTCAGATCCTGCCACTTATTGGCATCGAGATTGCGACGAGTTCCGGGTGCGTTGCGCACCGCTGATTTAGAGTAGTTGGTCCACCTCGCGCGTTTTCCAAGTTCAGGGCCGGTCGTTGCAAATATCAAGTGCCTTGAGGATATTCCGGTGGCGCCGGACGTACCTCCAAGCCTTAAACATACGCAAAGAGGAGCGCGAGAGTTCACAGAGCTCGTTCTCGGGTTCCCGAATGCAGAGCGTCGCGCCTGCGGCTGCGTAGGTAGCCGAGGGCGAGCAGGAAGCTACCGATCGCCGTCGCGGACGCGAGACGGGGAAATCGGTTCAAGCTCGGGCACTCGACGCGGGATGCGAGCTTTGGCGGGCGTCCTTGCGCGCGACATCGAGGTGGGAGGCGAATCGGGCAGCGTTGGGCAGGTGGATCCGGGAGATGGAGAGTTGAGGTCGGGCCCCCTCTCCGCGCGACGAATCGCGCCGCGGCGAAGCGGGGGCCCGACGGCCGGCCTCTGCGTTCGCGCTCGTTGCGGCACTCGGAGCTCACTCTAGCCGCGAGCGGCGGCCAGGCAGCCGCACAGTATCCGCTATCCCGCGCCGAGAGCGAGAGTTCGCCGGCGCCGCATCGAACGTCGCCGAGTCCGACCCGCTCGCGCTGCAGTTGCGCAACGGTGAAATTTGGGCCCGTCGCGCGCCGCGTACTTTGTCAAACCTCGTCGCGAACGCGCCGCGAGTGATGCGCGCAGCCGGCGAGCTCGCGAGCAGCAGCACCAGCAGCAGCAGTAGCAGCAGTCGCAGCCCGGGGGCCCGATCGGGCCCAGCGTCCAGCAGCGTCCCGCGAGCCGAGGCCCCGGCCAGCGCGAGCATGTGCCGGTGAGAGCGAGCCCGCTGCGGACAGACCGCCGCCGATCCGCGAGGCCCCGCGCAGGGCCCGACCGCGCGCGCTCGCAAGGCCCAGGGCACGAGGGAGCGCGAGGCCCCAACCGGCCGACGAGATGGGCTCGCGGGCACTCGCGTTGCTGGCGCTGGCGCTGGCGGCGAGCCCGACGAGGCCCGAAACGGCCCCGTCCGGGGGCCTGCGCGCCATCGTGCAGCCGAGCTCGGACGAGCTGGGCCCCGCGGGCGCCGAGGGCCCCCTCGGCGCCGCGCCCGACGCGGGCTCGTGGATGGGCCTGGGCCAGGCCCTCGAGCTGTTCAGCCCGGCCGAGCTGGAGCGCAGCTGGCGGGCCGGCGGCGAGCGGGCCCGGGCCCGCGACTCCATCGCCCCCGAGTGCCGCAGACACGTGGACAAGTACCTCGACGGGCTCCGCGAGCGCGAGCTCTGGGCCCTCAAAAGTGAGTAGCGCAACTTTTTCCCCTGCATCCGAACGCTATCCTACGACCCCGCGATGATTTTGCCGCCGGAGCTTTGGACCATCGCGCGCGGAAAGAGAAGTCGCGGGCGGCCGTTGGCTCAGCCGCCCGGGGACAAACGGCTTTGGGCCCGTCGCGGTTATACAATGCGGCTGGCGCAGCTCGTCTCTCAAATTGGCCAATCTTTGCGCCGCGGCTCTTGACCAACGGCTCGAGACGGAGAAAGAGAGAGCCTGTAATTTCCATGGATGGCCCCCCTCGAGCCGCCAACTTTCCCAATCTCTGTCGCAGTCGGCGTCGTCGTCTCGTCGAGCTTGCCCAAGCCGCGGCCCGAGCGAGGGGCCGGCCATCGCGACCTTGCGCCCGTTGGATCGACGCCCGCCCGTCCGCTGCGGATCGATGTACCGCCCGAGACCCCAATTCAATCGACGCTGGTCGGTGCCAGCGCGCTCGCTCGCATGATCAAGGGTAACGCGGCAAAAAGTCTGCGCCGCGAGAAATCGGTCACCGAGGCGCAAACCGGTTCCCCCAAAGAGCACCAACCGCTCGATCCGATATTCAAATCGATGAGAGAGACTTTCATAATTCTATTCGCGGAAATCACCGGCTGCGCGACCTCAGTCCGACTGGCGAGATTATCAGCCTCGCTCTTTCGCGGATTGCGTACTCCAACTCTCTCGCCCGGCTCGATTCGATCTCTACCGCGACGAGATCGCGATTCGCAACAAAGCCAAGATCCGGAATCTCGTGCGAAAATAACCGACGACGCAGCCCATATTCATCGTGCACTCTCGAACGAGTGAATTTTTTTGTTAGTCCCGTCTCGACTGGCAACAACACCTGAACTTGCATCATCAAATTGTTTCACTCTCTTTCCAGCTTACCAAGATCTTTTATGAATTCTATCTAGCAGTTCACACGATCCTCCGTCAAACAGTTCGAAATTTCAATTGACAAGTTGAAATTCGTGCAATCTAACCACGCGAGAAACTTTTAGTTTTATAACGTAACACTCATGATAGTAATCCATTCATTGTGAAAACTTCTAAGTTCTCAGAGAAGCATTTCAATTTTCAGTATGAAAGCACGGCGTAGAAATGTAAATTTCTAGTATGAAGGCACGGCCAAAATTTACAAATCGAAACATTTTCAAACGGGATCGTTCTTTTGGCATGATTCGACGTTCGGCGCTCATTCGTGCTTCTCAATTTATTCCAAGAGAGAAAGAAAGGCGATTGAACAACAGCTTTGTCAAGCGTATTGAACGAGGATGATGGAGCGGTAAATCCATGATTATTGAGACAAGCGGCTCGGAAGCGCTGGACAGCGTTGGGACGCGTTGCGAGAGTGGAGTCGGCTCGTCGCAGTTGCGAGCCGCGACGAGGCCGAGTGAAAACGTGACCCGGGACGTCAAGTGAAATGTTGGCATCGATAGAAAGTGGCTTTCGCTGCGCGAAGAGGAGACTCGTTTTCGTTGGCGACGTCGCTCCGATGAGAATCGCCCGCAAAGTTCGCGGTTCGACGATGCGAACCGATCGGGGGACGCCCCCGTCGACTCGCGACCGAGAGGCGAGGCTCGCCGAAAGCGTCGACGGCTACGAGCGATATGCGTAATTGCGGCGCGCCGAGCCGCAGTGAGGAAGCGGCTCGTTGCGCGCCGGCACTTGGTATCGGAGCCGCGATGGCTTTGGATGCGAAAGTGCGCATCGTCGATCCGGGGACTCGTCGCGACCACGCGCGAGAGTGCACCGAGTTGGGCGCATTGGCCCGGTTACGCCGATACGAGCTTTATTTCCCGTTGCGCGCCAGCTGCCATTGTGCGCGGTTGTGCAACGCGACGCGCCGAGTTTAGCGCTCTTTCGATCGTCCGCGGGACCGCGACTCGGCTCCCCGAATCGGGGCACCGGACCGCCGAACTCGCGCTGGCCCAGGAGCCCTAGCAAAGCCGCGAGACGACGTCGGCTGCGGCCCAGCCATGCCCATCCTGCCAAAATCGACTCGCGCTCAATTGTACAACGAGCTTGCCCATATTTTGCACGCAGAGCACGATCGCGCGCGCCAGTGAGGCACGCGCACTCGATGCGTTTACCATTGTGTTATCGCGAAAATTCCAAAAACAGTCCGTAATTCCGATGTCTCCTAATATTATCTTTGAGTTCGACACATCGCACAAAATTTACGAAACCGACGGGGATCTTTTCGGTTGAAGAAATCTGCAACAGTGGTTTCTGGAAGAGGTTCCAAGCGAACAGGTCGCGACTGCGAGTTAGTTAGCAAAAATTGGACTAGTACGTGACTTTGGTCGGGAGCTCTCCGCACAACTCACTGCACTACTTTTGAGCTCCCAACGCGTTTGTCTGTACCGAATTGAGCTGCGCTGCGTGGCTCGGGGTGGGAAGAATAGTCAGGCTGCTCATCGCACGCGGCCGTGGATCGAGCGCGAGAGGCGGACGCGCCGCGACGCACGCGGGGCCGACTATCGGCCGAGCGCTACCACTGAAAAGTCGCCCGACTCGCGGCCGGCCGGCCGCACCACTCGCGGGCCGGAGTTGGCGAAAAAATTTCCACCCAAGCCAACCGTCCGAGTCCGAGCGTTGCCTCCTCGTGTGCGATCGACTCGCGCCTCGCTCGGCGCACTTTGTATTTTTACGTAAAGCGCGAGCGCGCCCGTTATGTCCCGCCGACACGGAACTGCGTGTACCTACGAAACGTGCTCGATACAGATTTTAGACACGCGCCCGTTTCGCTTGCCGTCTCTTGCGAGCGGAGCCGGTGCGGTAATCGTTATGCGGACGCGTAGCGTGACCGCGCCGCGGCCCTCGCAGCCTCACCGCTCCCGGCTGCCTGCACGATTCGGTGTCGGCGCAGTCACCGCTTGTCCTCCGCGGCTGTCCGCCACGTCTGCCCTGTCCGAATTCAATAAATCTCGCGATCTAGAGCAAAAGCGTCCGGACCGCCAAGATTCCACTCCGAGCTGCCCAGAACTCGCTGAAAAGTTGCTCTCGTTCCGCGTTCAATTGCGCAGCGAGCCGACGATCCGAAGCGTCGCGACGCGTCGTCTCGCCGTTCCTCCGTGCATTTTGATCCATACGTTCTGCGCATCATGAGACAACGCGCGGCGTAACGCCCATTCCACTCATTGTGTATCGAGTGTTTCAAAAAAATCATTGTCGTAGATGAAAAGTTCCACGTTCCCCAACTCTTGATGCCTTTTGAAATGTTCTTCAGAGCGAGTGGAATGCGTTAAAACATCCCAACGAGGAAAAAAGTCTGGGCGAAGGTTGAGACTCGCCTACGAGTCACATTGGATAGAATCATCACTGGCTCTCGATGGCGGCAACGCGCAGCTACAAGTTCAGCGTATGGGCAGCGCGAATTCAAACCATCCCGCGGGCGATTCGCGCACTGTGCGCTCACTTTCCATATCACCCACAGAGGAGAGGGTCTGCGAGCGATGGCTACGCCTCGAGCGAGTCCGTCCATCGGCGCTCGAGACATCTCGACTGTAATCCGTCCCCATCACGAGGCCACAATATACGCCGTTGCACACCAATCATGCGCGCCTCCATCGCCCATAGCTCTCGCCAGCATCGGCCCATAAAAAGCTGCAGCTCGGCGCGAACGTAAGCGTTGCGCGAGCGAGCCGCGCCTGCATTACATCTCGGCACCAACTCTTTTTCTTGTACATATCGCCGAGGCCCGAGTGGCGATGAGCCACCGGCGATAAAACTCGATCCGCTGAATTTCATCGACACCGATCCTCCTGAACAGGACGCGACGAGCCGCGTAGCCAGTCTCGTCGCTTTTCCAAACAAAACCAGAATATCACTCCTCTCTGGCAGAGTCGTGCGCACGCGATCCTCTCGCGGCATATCTGTATTCGGTTGGCGTGCGATTTTTGAAGAATCCACGTACGAGATAGCTCGCGGTCCGCGCAATTTTTATGCGACGTTGATCGAGTGCGTATCGTACATCCTCGTGGTAGTTTTGATCCGATGCGTAGCTAATTGCCCCATTTGGTCGACTGGCCAAATGGTTCTTGTTCGTCGTCGCACATGCGCTTATGCATCAGCCTGAGTCATGCGCGATCAACGAATATCGCTGCAGAATTCAAATCTGCTCCGACGACCGCCGACTTGCGAAATTCTGAATTCTCCTCGCGCCACGATTGATGGCTGCTCGCTGGCAAAATTCGACTCCATCCAGAGACCGTAAAGTTGATTTGTGGCCTCTAGCTACACATTCAGTTGTCATTTTCGTTCTGCTTGGAGATGTGCATTTTCTGCCTCTTTGCGAGCGGAAATACCGACTCCGCGAGGACGAGCACGACAATTGTGCGTCGCGCGACGCAGGCTCGCCGAGTTTAGTTGGCGGATATATCATCTGACAGGATCATTGCTGAATAATTTGACTCATCTCGCAGCGCGAGACAATGACAAATGCCGTCGCGGTGGGCCGAGCCGCGGCTTAAACGACGACATGGGTCGAGTCCTTATCGCGAGCCCGTCGCTTCGGCAGAGATAAATCTCTCTTTCGTATCTCAAAAAGGTGGAGAGAAAGAGCAAAATCAATTATAGGTAAAAGAGCTTTTATGTCGTGTAAGGATGAGCTAATGGTGACTTATGCTTGTGATTGGTGGCGCACACGCAATGTCTAACAGTAAAGAGGCGAGCTAAAGAGGATCAGAGGTGGTACTAACGAGAGAGAAAACGAGAAAGAGAGGAGGCGGAGCGACGTGTTTAACGCGAGACAGAGAGCGAACGAGGCTCGGCGAGTTATGGAGAAATTTCTCTCCTTTGTTCGTAATTGATGATGAACTTTGTTTATTTATTGCGGTAGCGGTTGCGATGGTAGTGATTTTAAAGTCGGAGATAGGAGGAGGGCCTTGACACGAATGGGCTCGATACCTCGGCAAAGCGGGACGTATTAGTTCGTCCAGCGGCTCGCTCGCATCGCAGCCCATCCTCGTTCGCATCGGCCGAGAGTGAAAAAGTTCGATACAGCCGTGCGGGGCTTTGAGATCCGTCCACAAATGCCTCGACCCGCGGATGACCCGTGTCCGCAGATGGTGAAAAGAGACCACTTCTCCGTATTCGCGGATCACGCTGGTTATCCGGAGAATTCCGAGAAACATTCTATTTGCAACTCTGACAAAACACAAAGCCTCACATCGTACAGTTCATTTCCAATGAGAACGACTCGCTCCAGCAGACACGGAGGACACTGAAAGCGGAGCTGCAAATGATGACGAAGAGCCAATATTTATGATGAATCGACACCCGCTGTCGAGATTTTTTCCAAAATCACCAATCATTTCGATGCAGGTGCTGATCTATCATCTCACTAGTAAACACCATAGCGTCCGGGTCACGGATTCGGCTGAAACTCTGGAAAGAGTCTACTTTTGGTGCCAAAAGATGAAATCCAGAGCCGCAAAGTCTAACGCTCAGGCGTTTTTGAGCTACAGAGTATGGCATTATCATTACCAGTATATTTATATAGATGTCACTTTTTAACACGGGCCCATATGGGCAGTACTAATATTCTAGTCTGTATCCGAGATAGACTTGAGCGTTGGGCTCAGTGGCTTTGATCTCCATCTTTCGGCACTGAAAAGAGACTATATATTTTCAGAGTTTCAGCCAAATCCGTGACCCGGACGCTGTGGTCTCTCCTAGTCAGTATCATCCTGTCACGGAGTTCAAAATTACGTCGAGGCTGTGAAGATGTTCTGCAAGATTATCAAGGAATTCAGAACGACCTATTTTGGCACGTGTGAAACAAAGTTAAATGATTGATCTTTTGACTTCTCGTTTTCTGAGTGAATTTGATCTTAGAATATCTGTCCATTCTTGAAGGACATATCCTCAAGATGGAACCTATCCCTCTCTTTCCCATTTGACCAACGCTTCCGTGTCCGCGGAATTTTCGGAACATATCCCCGACGAATAACGGGGTTTGCCTTTGCATCTATCGAGATTGGAAGGCCCTTGTTGATGGAACAATTCACAGGATGAGCTGCCCAACGAGGGCCAATTCTTGCCGCAGGTGGAGGTCTGCGTAAAAAAAAATCACTCAACCGAACGAACAAATCTCAAAGCTTGATTCAAATTTCCAGGCTGCTCGCGGGCGCATTCAAATCCAGCCACCCGGCAACGAGTCGCAGTCTCTCTAACTCGCGCGAGCTTTTTCGCGCACAATCATTGTTGAGTATAGCATGGCCCGCGGCAACGGCAGTATAAGTACTCGATGACGGTTAACTAGTACACACTGAGCGGTATTGACTCGCGTCTAGCTCTCGCAATTGCGCAACTATACTGCGAATGCCGCGCCGTAAGTAAGAATGTACACTCGCGGCGAATCTCAATCCGTGTACATAATGAGTACTTCTCTGCATCTCTCGCCTCTCGTCGTGAATACTGCATGGTACACCGACACCATGGCTCGCTTTTTCACTTTCGCGGCTCTGCGCTCGAATCATCATTAGACTCGCGCCACAGCCTGGCCAGGCAAATAAAGCCGCAAGACTCGGTCTCGCTCTCGACGCGCCGCAGTTGTCTGCTTCTGACGATTTTGCCACTGCACAGATGCGACGTCGCGCTTCATTTTCTCACCATCCGCTTGATTTTACCAAACTTTGCTGCTACCGAGTTGAGAGAGTCGATGTATACCTCTATCGTGCAATATCTATGCCCGAATAACGTGACGTCTTGCTGTCATTACAATACTCTCTCTCTCTCAATGTGAATCAGCTGACATGTACGAATTCTAACTGAACAATCAATCTGACTGGATTTTCATCACATTCAGCCTTAACTCAACTTGAATCTAGTTGATCTTTAGTTGCAATCCATTCTTGTTAGCTGACTCATATTGAGAGAGTACATTGGCCCGCGCACCGTTATGTATTCATTGTATTTGCCCAATCATTACTATACGCAATCCTCACATTGGACATTCGACCTCGCACTCAACACTTTAACTTTATCAACATCAAACTTCAGTCGCATGTGAAAGTCACAAATCACCTGAACATCCAACAAGCGATGCGACAGCGACGTGGTTGAGAAATCTGAGTTATTACTGGGATAATATTCTTCTCTCTAAATACAAATCAAAGTGCAGCTGACGAGAACAACTCAACATGTGTCAAGCGTCAATTTGCATATCGTTGAGAAATACAGCAAAGATGGAAAGTTCCTGTCTGAGCATTAACAGATATGAAGATTTCGTCATAAATATTCAACCCTGACGAAGAAGTCAGATTACGATGAGCAATTTAAGCTCGAGACAAAACTCTGCTCACTGTCAGTGAGTAATGTTTCCATCATATTCTGTGTGATACAGTGGTGCTCACGGAATGTTATCCGAAAATACAAGCAATTGTCTATGAATTATAACAGAAATCGCGAGCGCGTGTTATTTAAAAGTCCTCACGTCTCGCTTCGATCAATATCGCGAGTCTCGCATTTCATCGCCATATTCGTCGATCGTACAGCTCCCAACTGCGCCGCGGCGGTAAAATTGAGGAAGATTTGCGTGAGTTACGCACAAGGCCGTTCGAAAGCGAACGCAGTTTGATGATTATTTCTAGGCGCGCTGTGATTGTTGCGATTGTGGCAAAGTGGCCGATGCAGCCGGAGGAGCGAATAAAATCACTCGCAACGACTTCTGTACGGCTCAAAATGCGTCGCGAGCATTTCAAATAATCCTCATTATACACCTGCAGCGATTGCCATCGCGGCGCATCTCGCTGCCCGCCCGTGTCGTTTGTCGTCGTTGCCGCCGCCGCGCCACGGCTTCGCACACTGAGCATCGCGATTAGGAGGCAATTCTTTGATGAAAATCGCGGTTACGCGCCCGCAATGCCCAGCGAGCGCGATCCTCGGCAGCTGGTCGATTCGACGCGACGAGCCGTGCGAGTGTAGTTGGAGCCGACGTCGTTGCGCGACTAATACACCGGGAAAAACAGGCAGAGAGAGGAGGAAGCTTCTCAGCGAGCGATTACATGTTATTGTGTACACAGTACTTATAAACTGATGTCGATTACTATGGGGCCACCGAATGAAACCAATCGATGTTGGAAAGAGAAAAGATGGCCAGCTCATCGATGTGCGAAATCGCAGCGGCGCGCCTCGATGCGATAATTAAAAGTCAGCTCGCGCACAGAAAGTGAGAGTCTGCCCATTGAGGATAGGATGCGGCGCGCGGATCCGTTCTCGAATCTCGGCCAACGTCCGTCGCAAACGATCGAGATGCGCGAGCGCCAGAAAAAGTCTCTCCGCGTGAAAAATACACGGGCCGTCGTCGCGACGTATATGGACGGGATCTTGATCTGCGCGCCAAAAGCCCCGCTGCGCCAGCCAATACAATAGGCCTCGCAACCTCAACACGCTTTGTATTTGGAAAGAAATGCAAGATTTGCGCTTAGAATACGGCCGAGTACTGCTATATCTGTTCCGTCTGAGCTTCAGGAATCTCTGCGAATGAAATTTCACTCAATTCGGTGGTGAGTTGAGACCGTCAAAGCTTCGAGTACCTCGAATTAAATTCGCATTCATTTTAGACAAGCTCGTCGTACGATGCAATAAGCTCCACGATATTCGTGCCCACTGCAGCCAGTCTGTTCCGAACTTCGAGCGAACGCCACGCGTCGGCGAGTCTCCTTGGATGACATTTTCATTTTTTTATGGGCCACACGACACGGGCACGGCCCAGTCAGCAGGGTAAATTCTGAAGCTCCGTAAGACTTGGCCACGATACTGACGCTTGGCGCCTCAATTTGTGTTCTTAAAATTTTCAGAACCGACCGATCGAGTCTTCCGAATGCAAAGTTCACCGTCTGTGCTCTGATGCGCTGTAAAAGTCTTGTTCGACGGCACAATGGACTTGGACACTGACAGAATCAGCTTTTCTGGATTTTAAATTTTTGACTCTGCCGCGTACGGTCTTGGTATCTTGTGAGTTCTTCAAAGTGACAACGAAGCTGGAGCACACCGACTCCTGCGCCAAAAACAAATGCGAGGAGCATTTTGAATAAAGTCCCAAAAAATTAGCCAACAGTCGGGACGTATCGACCCTCTTCATACCATGCCGCTTGAATTACCCCAAACGAGTCCAACTCGGGCGAGTCTTACTGCCTCTCAATAATTGATGGGTCGATCGACGATGCGCGCGGGAGAGCGTAATTGGCATTTCTCCGCGCGAGAGCGATGATGCGGAGATGAGGTAACGACGAGTTGGCGACCTCCGCCGCCGAAAATTGACTCCAGTCGCGACGGCAGGTACTTTTGGGCATAACACTGCTGGCACACTTTGGCAGCTGCGCTCGTGCGATCCTCGATCATCTTCTGGCGTGCGTAATAAGTATTTCCGCCGCTGCACATGATGCGCAACGGCGCGTCGTCCTGGCAAAATTGCAAGCCAAGACGAGGGGCCCCGTGTGTAATTCTCGCGTCGCAATCGCATAACCGCCTCGTCGCTCAAATTCTGACGGTAATTAGCGAGCTTGCGCTCGTCTCGTCGCTGCCGTCAATTACCGCACTTCCCAATCACTAAAGATCGTCGTTGCCCAATATCCACTCGAAATAAAGACCCAAGGCTTCGTCCGAAGCTTCGCAAGGCAGTTCATTCTGTTGACTATTTCAATCGAAGGAGGAAAGTCAAATTGTCCGCAAGCCATTTCTCGCGAACCGTTCAACGGTTCGGATTCTGCCCCTCTGAACATTGCGAGCGAGGCAACAATTTTTCAACTTGATCCGCTGCGAGTCCCAATCTCCGCGAACTCGTTCATTTTGTCGTCCCCGCGTCGAAGGAAAAGGTTCGAAGCTTCCAATATAAGGTGAAGGAAGAGGGTGCGAATGAGGCGCATTATTCACTGCGAAGGTATTCCGAGCGCTGGCCTTGCGGGGCAGATGTGCGAGGCGGAATTTCCAAGCTTTCTGGACTGTCTTGCGTTTGAAAATTGGAAGGATAAGGCCGTCGAAGGTGGGAGAAAATTGGTACGCTTTACGAGCTTGGCCGTGACGGTTTCGCGGAAAGCAGTAACGAAGCGACAAAAGTAACGATGACTTTCGTGGCGGGGCGTAGCGCCAAACGTGCTCATTATTTTGGGCAAAAAGCTGCGGCACTATACGTCAAGATGCCTGGTTTCGCAAGCGCTTCAATTTTCACTCGAACGCAAAGTCGTCGTCCGGTGAGAAATTGAGCTGGGATATCGTTGGCCGCGCGCTGGCTCGCGCTCGCTCGACTCTCGCTTTCGGGACGAGCGATGCGCGGGTACATCGCCGCGGGCAGAGTGGGCCAGCCGCCGCGCAATCGGCATCGAATCGGCGAGTGCGTACAATCGTTTGCGCATCTGCACAGGTTGGCGCCGGCCCACGTGGACGGGCACTTGGGACAGCTGCGTGTCGCCGATTCGAGGAGAAAGCATACGCACTTGGCCCAAATCAGCGGGGACTCGTGGAGTTGCGGCACGACGAAATGCCGCGCGCCGTCTAGCCAGAGCCGTCCGTTACTACTTGGGCGCGCGCGGCGGCCACGGGCTCGCGTGGAATCGTGTGAGATGGTGCATCGGACGAGTATCTTGGAATCGGCGCAAGCTCGCGAATTGGCCCCTAATGCTCGCTCCGAGTATCCGCATGGCGATTGCGCGCCCCAACGAGGCCGCCCAGTGTGTATCGACACGAGGCGGGCCCAATCAAAGTGAAAGCTCGAGACGAGAGTCGCGCGTTGCGTGGCGCGTAAGCACTCGCTCCCGTCGCCGAGTGTGTCGCGCGCAATTTTGGCAGCCGATCCGCAAAGGATACCTTCTGCTCGCACTTGCGGGGCAGATGGAGCGCGTTTGCCGCGCGAGACTAGTTGGCTGCAGCGAGGCGGGATCGAAGCGTCGGCTGGTGCGAGTGACGCTCGGCAAGAGCCATCCAAGGGGCCGCGGGTGTGCGAGCGTCCGGACGAACGCGCGACGATCGGCCGCGGTCCACGGCAGCGATGAACTTGCACGCGCAAACGCGGCGGCTGCAACACGCGAGATCGCTCGCAACAGCGCCTCGAATATCCTCCGCGCGCAAAGTAGAGCGGCGCCTTTCTCTTTCAAAACAAAATCACTTTCGCCGCGACGACGCGAGATGCATCGGCTTGCGAGCGTTTACCGGCGATGTTTGCTCCTCCGACGAGAGAACGCGCACTCGGTGAAGCGCCCGCGTGACACGTGTATTGGTACTGCGGGCTCATAGGTACACCCACTCGATCGGGCGGAACTTTGAGAGAGTGACGCGAGTTTCAATTGGCGAGTTGCAGGAGTGCCGCCCTCCAATTCTGCGCCGAGTTTCGCGCGTATCGAGTCCGATCGAGCATCCGCGAGCCGGCCGCTCGTGATGATCGGCACGGAGATAGCGAAATACAGGACAGCAGCGGTAGGAGCCCGTCGGCGAACCGCGTCCCTGAAACCGAGAGCAGCGACTCGAGCGAGCTCGGCCAACTGCGCCACGCAAGATCAACTCGTGCAGCCTCGACAGTGAACGTGGGCCAGTCTGAGCTATAGCCGCGATAGTCGCTAAACCGGTGTAAAGCCGATACGAATCGATACGCACCTGCACTGGCCCGCGATACCTTGGGTGATAGACGATCTCGCCGCGATTGGCCCTGACACTGATCGCGACCCTCGGCTCTCGACCGTACACGACAATACCCTGCTCTCTCTCTCTCCCCCCCTCTTTCTCTCTCTCTCTCTCGAGTTCTCCACCACGAGAGCCCTGCTTTCTTCCGATTGCGTTTCCCTCTCGTCGAGGATTTGGCAACCCTTCGCCAATTGAATAGGCATGCAAGACGTGTCCTCACTTAAGCACCCCTCGGACTGAGGCCCTCAATCAGTCTTTCATCTACGTTGCGTCAAAATTTATCAACGCTCTCGCAGACACCAACTTTGTGAACGACACCCCAAACTCGTTCAAACGCTCCCTCGGAGCTATGCTTTTGAATCGTGATTGGATGAGTTGGTTTGAGCGCGCTGAAAAAGAGCATCTTGATCGGATCCCTCCTACGTTATCCGAGCGTCTATCTCCTTTAGGACACTTATACATTATTCGAGCATTATTTCAGATATTGAGTAATCCATTTTATTATAAGTCTCAGTCATTTCTTTTGTATGTTCAGAGTTATTTAACCTGCACATCACATGTGTATTGATTTCAAGATCTTCATTATGAATTATGCAGCCAGATCCTTATGCTGGGCAAATAGGGTTGGCCCTCCGCCCTCAATGAACCCCCAATGAATGAATGAATGAATGAATCAATCTCTCGAGACGCGATAACGAACCAATGGGAACCACGTTACACCCACGCGCTCGCCAATCGTCGAAAACAACGCGTGATCCAAACTACTCTCGCGCAACTCCGGAATTTTGAAAGCACCGCCGCGGTGCAGACGCTCCTCCGACTATTTATACGGCTTTCACTTCGCATACGCCAACTATTCAGCGTAACTACACGCCAGGGCACTCTTTGCCCCGCAGCAACCCTTCATTGCTCGGACGCCTATTCACTCGTATTCAATGGCGTGCCACTATAATAGTCGGAAACCTCTTCAATTATCGAACCGATTTCCCTATCACAAGTTGTTTCCTCTTTTTTTTCAAACCACTCACTGCTGAAGCACCTTCATAAATCCCATCTCTCTCGACGATTACCAAGAGGAGAATTGTCCCTTCTTTTCTCCGAGTGCGGTCACAATAAATCACATTGGATTCATAGTGAATGACCAGCAGGTTGCGTTAAGGTGGTTCACGCGGTAGGAAGCAAACAGATAGCTGAATGTAAGAGAGACAGACGCCAAAGATTATTTTAGACATTGAATATCTCTTGAGTGAAAGCACCAATCTAGATGAAACTTGCCAGAAATGCTCTCAAGACCATGAACTTCAGAAATGGATTATCTTGCAAATTTTTGCTCCGTTCGTTTATTGATGTGATTATTGTAAAATGAGATATCTCGAAAACCATATTGACGATCTTCACGCAATTTCACAGAGATTTTCCTCACAT